>PGFW01016277.1:0-11228 GCA_003123925.1 Haematobia irritans | reverse complement strand
AGCGGTCCATTAAAAGTTATTGGATCTCCAATTTGTGATCCGGAAGTAATAACCAGAATGTTAACATGTTTCCCCTGGAAAAGCAAAAACCCAATTTTTTTTTTTTATGCTTTTGGAAACATGTTTGGGATGATCATATTCATTCTCAGCGGAGATGCTCTTTTAATTTTAATTACCATGGTTCTTTAATAAACTGAAGCTCAATTAAAATTAATAATTAATTACACATGACAAAAATAATATCATTAAACTTTAGCTTTACAATAAATGTAGGCAAACTAGATTGCTTAAATTTCAATAAGATGTTTTAATTGATATGACTAAATAGATTGTAATGTGACAAAATTATTTGAAGAAACAAATAACCAATTTCTGATTAATTAGTCAATTTGTTGACTGTTTTGGAGTTTCAGGACTATAATTTAACATATAATTTAGCTTAGTGATGTAAGGGGTGGTCAGCCCGACGTGTATCAGGCTCACTTTAAGACTATTTCAGTCCATTGTGATATCCACATTGGTGACTTCTCCCTTATTCACTGATGCATGCCCAATGAACTAATACATATTCTCGGCAGTAGTCCCAGATATGTGTTTTTAGTTTACATTTCACACGCACAAAACAAACATTGTCTGGACATGTTGCCGTATCCATTTAATTGCTTATCTAGAGTATGTAATTGTCGCGAAAACCATGTTATTTTGTCTTTGTTAAAAATAAAGATAGAGAAAAAATATTATGTTGGCAATAAAGCCATTTAAATGGTTCCAAACATGTTTTACTATTTAAATGATAGAATTTGAGACCTTTACATGTCGGGAATCATGTACCCTGACCATCAATTTTTTTTTTACTTTTTGCAGAGAAAAAAGTATTTTTATGGGTTACGTATAGACATATTTAGAACCATAAAATTTTTTTCGAGACCATTTAATTTTTTAACTTTTTTGCAGCGAAAAGAATTTTATAAAAGATGAGAGGTACACACCGATTTTCATTTTGCGCGTCAGTCGGTGTTGATTGTTTCTTGGAATAGACGGTTAATAGGAATTGCCTGTGTTTTTTGTGTTAAACCCTTCGTTGGCATGACATTTGCGCATATATGCAATGTTAGTTCTTGCCTGTCTGAGCTCCTATTCTTTTACATATTTTTTTTTTGATTATTCACATTTTTGGAAGCCCCGTAGATTATATTATGATAAGGATTTTGTCCAGTATCGTTAAAATTTCATTTAAAATTAAACGCGAAATTAAAATAAGGCATTTTTTGAGTACCTCGAAAAATTAACTTATCTTGTTTTAATATTATGGAAACTTTCTTAAAATTTTTTTAAAATGGTAAATAAAAATGAAAAAGTTTACGCTTACGTTATATGTTTATAAATACAAATTTATATTGCAAGTTGCTCTACATATTGAATGATATTCATCACTGCAAATTTCATGCGTGTTGAGGCCGATATTGAACTGTCATTGCATTTATATGCCATATAATTGATTATGTGCAATGTCAGCATTCAATCAATTTTTTGGCGTTACTACTAGGACACTTAACGACGAATATGAATATAAAGACGAGTATTTATTGATGATGGAGATTTTAAAACACCGATGTTTGATTTTATAATCAGACAGGTCGTAGAAGAAGATGAGTTGCTCCTTGCCCTTTTACATTCGTTGGAATCGCATAACACTATAAGCTGCTGCGCCGTGTGATTGTTACACGCTATATCATCTGTAAGATTTAGGTTTAAATGGGGGGGTTTCAACATTTTTTCGGGACGTGGCTTCTATCCCTGTCAACTATATTGGTGACAATTGTTAGGTGTTTAAAAGCTTCCTCAATATGGTTGGAAGACCGTTCGAACTCTCGGAACTTATAAGAGCTTAATATTGAATTCGAACTACACTCAGTGATAAACATGATAAGGTCGAACTCATTTGCTTGGTATCATAATTAACTGAAAAGTCGCCATTATTAACCTTACCCTAAGTAAAAACGAGGGCTTCCAGTATTTCCGATGTAACAGTTAAAGCTCTGGGATATACCAAACCAGTTTTCAGCATGTGGGTACGCTCCAATTTCTTTTGTCTCATTCATCCGATTCAATCAAGCTGTTAGAATTTGACAGTAAACAGAGTTCCAAAGTCCCTTTTCGACATACACTAAGCATCCGCTGCTCTTACTTCGGCACAGATGTGGCTTCCAACTCTACGTATCAGGGTAACTGATTGCTATGCGTTTCTGTTTCCCTCTTTTCCTTTAAGCCATGGGTTAGATTCTCAGGTTCTTTTTTCTTGTTTGGGTCACTCCCTATTGTTAGAAGTTTTCGTCGCCCTCCGACCATTGCACTGTTCTACCTGGAACATTATTGCACCCCAATGAGAAGGGAATATGATCACCCTCAAACAGTTTCAGAAGTAAAAAATTAGGTTTATCGATGAAGGGAACATGTAACTATGTTTTGAGCGTCAAAAACCATGCACTTCTGATTTTGGCAACAACATTTATGGTTTTGGCCGGAGAAAAACAATTTTTAGTAAAAATGTTCCATTTTCACCTCCATCAAATAAAACCTCTTTTCCACTTAAAAACTATTTTTTGATCTCTATCGCCTTTTCTCCTCTACCTGCTCATACCTACAGAGATAAACAACGTGGACTAAAGCCAAGATTCATTATCTGCTATGAAATTGCATATATGGCAGATGTTACGCTAACTTTTGCGTTCAGCGTCGATCAGAATCGAACAAACGAAAACTTGGCTGGTTACGTAATCATAACTCCATTATATACACAATTCTGAACTCAACTAAATAATTTTTTATTCTCTTGCTCAAAATTTAAATCATCCATACGAAGGCGCTGGTTAATTTATTTATTTCAGAAGGTGGCTTATGTGAACACAAAAAAAAGGGAAGTCGGAGTTGAAGAATAAATGTACCTTTGTTTTTGTCTTCTGCGTATGTTGATATATCGGTATATAATTTTTATTATTTATTTTGCAGTTACATCGATGTCTGCGTTGTACATTTGATGGGCAACGATCAGTAAATTTATGGAATGATTACTTATTGGTTGAATTGCAAACCGATAGAATATAGAAATGTGCTAAACAATATGTATCGTTGCTTCAACATGGCACGAACATTCTATAACAATCACAATATTAAAACAGTTAATTTAGTTCTATAAAAAATAGAAATACACAACTAAGCTAAAGTTTAATTATGTGCTTTTCTTGTTGGCCTTTTCTGCCGACTGAAGAAAAAAAGGTTCTTTCATAAAGCATCAAAACATATTGTAGGCCCGTTGACCCCATGTCTTTTAACTGGCAAGAAAGACCATTTTGCACGGAATAAAGCTGACCACTTGTCTTTTAACTTGACAACGAATTTTTGATCTTTATCCAATATGCAAGCAAACACTTTAGATGAGGACAATTTTATTTTTCTTGGAACCACTGCTTCACTGAGCCAACATGGCTGTTGCATCGTGAAATGTACATGCCCTCAAAAAGCTGCCTTATCATATCTATTTTCTCTGTTCGAATATGATTGTGACAATCATGTTTTCTTCTCGCCGGCTGCAGAAAC
Organism: Haematobia irritans; assembly: GCA_003123925.1. Taxonomy (NCBI): domain Eukaryota; kingdom Metazoa; phylum Arthropoda; class Insecta; order Diptera; family Muscidae; genus Haematobia; species Haematobia irritans. Next base: position 7,631 of record PGFW01016277.1, on the reverse strand, counting down.
AAAAATTAAACATTTCCCAATTCAATTAAATCTATTTGTTGAAAAATCTGCCAAACGGACCTCCCTGATCCTGACATTAAAAAAATGATTTTTTTAAGATAGCTATTATTTTCATGTCCAAGCTGTATTAACAATTCTTCTCAATTTTATATATTCTGTGGCCTGTGTTGAATTAATATCGTTCGCTCTAAAAAATTAGGAAGAAAAATATTCAATATTGTTTGTATATCGCTGAACCGTCGTGAAAATCGGCTGTTGGTTTGTATAGCTGAAATCACCCTTATCTTTGAATTAAAGATAATTGGTTCCGCCTGATATGGCCCCTGAATTCCAATGTCCATTCAGGAGTATGAGCTCTGCAACTTAACAGATTTTATTTAATTAATTTTTTTTATTTTGATTTTCAGTTGAATTCATTATCAAATGTTCCTCGTGGGAAACATTTGTTCGTTGAACGAGCCCTTATATTTAGTATACATCAAGTCACATTGAACGCAGCTACATCATAATTTTATTTTTCTCGGTGTTACAAATGTCGCAACGCTATATTCACGGTTGCAGCAAATATATGATAAAAGGGGTATACGGTCAAGGGACTAAACGCGGTGTAAAATCTGGTGAAAATCAGTTTATTTAAAAAATCAATTTAAAATTTCTGTTTTTCAAGTTCCCATTAGTATAATTATTTCAGGAAAAATATTCAGTAGGCTTTCGCTTTTCCAAATCCAATTGCCGGTCCCTCACGCTTGACACCCGGCCATCAGTGATTTGTACAGCCAACCTTGTCCCACCTTTTCTTCGCCGCAGAAAGCCAGATTGCTGATACTGCTGCTACGTCCTTAGCAGTTTTTGGTCTGTCTTTGGGTTCCGCTTGAAAATAACCCCAGTATTTCTCAATTGGCGGAGCTTGGCGTGTTAGGGAGGTTTCTTGTCCTTTGGAAACCACCTGCACGTTGGTTGGCGGTCAGGGTCTGCTCCGTACCACTCTTCATGGCCTTTTTACCTGTCAATGCCCAAGATGCAAATCCGGCGCAAAAACAGTAGCGGAACAATCCAGTGTCTTCTTCAGGAAAGGCAGCCAGACGTTTATATCAAACACTCTTTCACGTAAATTTCTTGGTTGACATCGTCCGGAAGCCTATAAAATGCTTGCTTTTCAAAAGCCACAGGTACCAGATGGCTTGGCCAAACCAGATATTTTCTTCGCGACTTTGACCAGTTTATGTGCTTGGAAAATATTCTGCTACCTTTCACCCTCCTTGTTGCCCGTAATAAAATAACTTCCTGTCCGGGAAGCTGCTTGTAGTCCTTGAGTAGGTTTCGTCGTCCATCTACACGCAGCAAACTCTCGTCTAGGCATCTTGATATACAGTGTACATCCTCCGGGATCGCCGCTTGCGACCGTTCTACTGCCATTACCGTATTTTGTTTATCATCGCGACTTTCGGAGTCAGACTACCTTCTTGTAAGTCGAATAGTCTCGGCTCGTTTTTGGCTCGATGCACGGTTTGTAGAAACGCTCACACCCATCTTATTTGCGGCATCTCGGAGAGAGAGGTTAGGGTTTTTCGCTTGAAACTACCGACAACTTCTCTTTGTCGTCTTCAGCGGCTTTCCCGGTTTTTCGATTTTTCCCCCCGATCCAGACTTCCTGACTGTCGACAAACGTTCCCCAAACACTTTAATTCATTTTGTATACGGTTGATTTGGACTTTCTATGCGATTTGCCAGCTTTTGTCGTGCGATTAGCTCAGATTTTCGCGATTGCTGCGAACAAAATTTTGATACGGCTGACTCGCTCTTCTTTGGCTTGGACGGATTTTGACAAAAGAAGAGTGCGAATGTCCGAAAATCATAAATAGGAGCAAACCATCCCAGCGGATGCGAAACCGAGAAGGGCGAGCCTTGCAAATTCAGTCATGTTTAAAGCCTTAAATTGGAAGGGAAGTGAGTTTATTAGGCTTATGCACGCGACTCGGTACTAGTGTTTACTGATTTTACAGTTCAAGTCGAAGCCTTCTAAAATCAGACCGTGTCATGTAAAGCATTGCGTTTTCATTTAGCTTTTTTCATTTTATGGCACACGGGCATTCTCTCTGCCTTCTTTATAAGCATAGTTTGGCCGTATAGCTAATGGGTGTTAAATTATGTCTTGTGCTCTCGTTTAAAGAGAGCTTTAAAATTTTTTACATTCCTATTAATTTTATAATTAGAATGCATTTGCTAAATGCCTTTGGCAAGTCAAACGTTATTTCATATTATGAACAATCCCCGATCTTACAAATAGAAATGAATAGGCATGTTAATTGCTATTCGCTTTTCACTTCAAAAAATAGCTATTCAGGAATGCGTAGATTTCTGTATGTTAGAAGAATTGTATTTTAAACAGTTTTCTACCCCCAAACAAAAACAAGAATATTGAAACATAGCAACATTTGAAATTTTATTAACATTTATTGTCAGAAAATATTTTCCTTAATGGCCATGGGTGATAATAACTTTAGCGTACGCCAGTACATCGCTATTGCCGTTAAGTTGAATGCTCTTGATTACTGGTAACGCGATCAGTAACTCTTTAAGCTATAAAACGTCCTTAACGGTAATCTTTAGATTTACTTTATTATTTTCAATTTTTTTTAAGAATTTTAGTTCTTTCAGAATCTTGACAATTAAATTTACCCGAAACGCACAAAGAATATAGGAAGCCCAGACCGATAAAACAAATAATAGTGTGATACTTGGAGGAAGTGACTTGACATTTTCTTTATGTTTCTTATATATCTCTTTAACGCTCAATCTTTTTTCTAATGTTAAGAGATAAATAAATTTGAAACAAAAAGCATACAACATTTAATTACCGGAATTTATTTATTTATCATACAAGGGCATTATTTTGAATGTAGTTATGGAAGGCCTGCCTAAACGAAACCCGTCGTATAGCGCTACAACAGCACTACAATAGGTAGACAGTAGAAAGTAGTTATAGTATCATAATATGTAGGTGTTTTATATACACTCCTGTAAGCCTTCCATTCTTTTTGGGAAGGGTCTGGTGAAGGGTCTTTTATGGAAGCTACAAATAAGGCCTTGCCCTCATCTCACCCTATCGTTAAATGAGGGAAAGAAGGTGTAATGTCCTTTAAGCAGGCCTCTGTTAATGCCTAGACAGGCCGGAAGAGGCTTCCAACCACCAAATAATACCTGCCGCTGGCGACTTCTACACACACACACCTTCACAAATGAGTGGGGTGCTTTCAAAATCTGAAAGAAATACGTCAAGTTTATATGTGACAAATTTGACCGTATCACCCTTTATGCTTTTATACAAATATTAATAATTAAACCAACGCAACTCGTATTATAACAATGTTCATTCAAAAGAATTAAAACAGCCTTTTCATTTATATGAACAAATCACACTTTTTTTTAATTACAGAATCGATACGTGTTTTTCGTGACTTTTTGGAATTGCATTCATTGTATCTTCGCCCCCTTGCGAGTGAGAAGGCGAGTGACGCAATATCTTAGTTCAAGCAACGCCAAAAATATTCCTATGGTTTGACTCGTTGCATCAGTTGGTAAAACTAAATTTTGATAGTTCAGGATGCAAAACTAAATTTTACTCCAGTTATTTATACTAGTAGATAATCTTAAAATCATTTTAATATAATAACATATTATCTTGTATCGTATTTATTGTAATTGTTATCAATACAATCAACAACAATAAATCAATAAACATTTTGTTGAAATAACATACCTCAACAATATTAATAGCTAAAATTTTTTGTTATTTTTAAAAACGAAAAACCATTAAGGTTAACTGAAACTCTCATATAATCAAACAATACTTTCTGTTGATATGGCAACAGCTATATTTGGCAAATTTCGAGATAATTAAACAAACGCCAATCTTTATTTATATTTGTTCCCAATATGAGAAACTATTTGAAGGCCAATGTTTGTAATAGACAATGAGTTCCTCTTTACATAGAACTTAATAATTTGCATTTACTTCCATTTCAATTCATTGACTCAATGAATGGACTTTAAATTTTTTTCGAACAGTTTTTTATCATTATAGTTGACATATTATCAGGAGGTAATTAAGTCGAGAATTCTGAGAAAGTTGTGAACCAATAGAGCCAAGTTAAATCCGAAAACGCTCTCCCAAACGCTTGAAACCTTTCAGTCAGAAAATTTATTTCAAATAAACTTCCCCATCGCAGGCATTGTGCTGTTTTATTTACTAAACGATTGTTCCACAGAGAAAAGCGTAGTTTAGGGCATTTTAGTGGAACATTGTATAAACAAATATTGGATCCCAGATTTCACCATCAATTTTTATATAATTCCAAAACCGAAAATACATTTTGTGACATCACCGTGAAGTCTCTTAAGACCACATTGCAGATTCTTGCCGCACAGGGATTGTCAAATTAAAAAGATATTCTCCAATTGAGAGTTAATTAGAATCCTTTTATTTTCATATTGATTCTTTAGCATTATCCCACGCAATTGAAAAAGCCCCTTCAGCCTGTTAGCGGGATATGGACGATTAATATTTCCCCTTGCTTCTCCACTTGTCTTTTTGAAAAAAGATGGTATAGTTTTTTACGGCGCTAAGTTTTTTATTAGTTAACTGTATATTGGCCGTTTGGTTGAACAAATTCCACGAAAACCTAGGCCGATGATACGTAAGTCCCCTCGTGAAAAATTTCAGGTTCGCACGGTGGATTTTCACAGGAGACAGACTATTGATGGAAGACGAAAGATCTTGTCTTAGCTTCAGAAATCGGGGATTTAGCCCCTTAATTTTTTCCTTCCATTCTCCCAAAGTACTAAAACACATTTCTATATAGTTATCATGAGCTAAATTTTCCTTTTTCGTTTTATCGCCGCTTCTCTATTCTTTTTTAACACTTTCAGCTGTCTGAAACGCAATTTTTGTTGTGCCTGTTTCCATGCCTTGCCCACTTAACAGACGACTTCCTCTTCATTTCTCTTTACTCAATTGCAAATGATATTAATAAATAAATATATAACCTTGAGGAGATCAGTTCCAGAAATTTTTGATTTTCTAATTGTCGATGACACAATTCTTCCTCAACACTTGAGTTTACAAGGTCCTTCAAAGGTCACATTTTACCAAGAGAAAAACAATTTGATTTCACAAATTTATAAATTTTTTGTTTAAGAGGCAGTGAAACAATGAAATGAGAAAGTTATTTATGTTTGCTCAAGAAGCAAAACAATGTATGGCCGATTAAACCAATTCGGTATATCGAATTCCAAAATTCTCCAAATTTATTTATTATATATAATATATTTTTTTTTTTTTTTTTCTTCCAAAAAATTTCCAGAAAAATTCCCAAATTTGTCAAGAAACAAAACCCAAAATGAGGCCAAATTATGTTAGTAAGAGCCAAAATAAATTTCGAAAAATTTTCCCAAATTTGAGGAGACAATTTTGTGGATACCAATATAAATTGTTCCAATTCACATCAATTTGATTCTCCAAATTTTATCAATATTATTTCGCTCTCACCTTAACGCCAAGAGTATTCAGCAAATTTATATTATGGGCAAGATTTTAACAAAATCTCAATATTCGGAACAAAAATCTCCAGATATTTCCTTTGTTAGCCATTATATTTTCTATATAGACTTATTTGTGTCTGAAAGATCAAATGAATATATGCTCATTAAATTCCAATTATTAAATTTCAAATATTTCAATTTCTCCACGGAGGAAAATTAAAAATCCACAAAATCCAAAGTTTTGTCTCAAATGAAAAAATTCTTTTGAGAGGTTTAAAGCCCTATATATACAAACTCTCTTAATTATTTAAAATTTTTCGAAAAAATTCCAATATCCAACGTTAGTGAGTACTGATTCATCAAATGTTCTCACACTCTAATTTAAGATGTACCACAACCGATACTTTAAAGGGACAAACCTCCATTAATTTTTTATAGCATTAATAGATCGATTTTTACCATAATGATAAGTAAACAAAATTACGAGCCAAGTATTTGTCTGCTTTTTTAATTTATAATATAGTTAAGACGCACATCCACGAATGGTTTAAGTTACTTCCATACAAATTATTTCTCATCAAAATTTCTCTCAGTGTAGATACATGATAATGCCCGATCAATTCAAAAGTCATACAATCTTTAAATCCAAAAATTCCAAATTTTAAATTTTTCTTTCTCTTCTGGCCCACTGTATCAACCATGTACTGTCATTTGTCCAAGTACAAACAATTTTTCAAAACAAAGTCTTTTCCAAATAAGGACTGTCAACCTAAAAGCGTTCGTATGTATCTGTATTTACACAAAATCGTTTTGTGATAACTTTATTTAAGTAAACTTGCCTCTGTAGAAACGCCAATATCTCGGCAAGCGCCGGCAGAATTTCCTTAAAGAAAACACTCTTGATTTTAAAGAAATAATCTTTAAATTTACTGAGATAATTGAAACCAAAAAATCTTTGACATTATTACGGGCTAGTCACAAAAATCCATAGACACAAACCAAGGATTCCTTTCGAATAGCTGTTATTTTTCTTTACATATTTGTACATTATGCTTTTGAAACATGTTTGGGATGATCATATTCATTCTCAGCGAGTGCTTTTAATTTTAATTACCATGGTTCTTTAATAAACTGAAGCTCAATTAAAAAATAATAATTAATACACAGACAAAATAATATCATTAACTTTTAGGTTACAATAAATGTAGTCAAACTAGATTGTTAAATTCAATAAATGTTTTAATTGATATGACTAAATAGATTGTTAATGTGACAAAATNATTGTGACAATCATGTTTCTTCTCTGCGTGCAGAAACAAAAATTAACATTCCCAATCAATTAAATTATTTGTTGAAATCTCCAAACGGACCTCCCCTATCCTGAATTAAAAAAATATTTTTTAAGATAGCTATATTTTCATGTCAAGCTGTATTAACAATTTTCTCATATTTTATATAATTCTGTGGGTGTTAATTAATATGTTCGCTAAAAATTAAAGAAAATATAATTGTTGTGAAATCGGCTGTGGTTTGTATAGTGAAACACCCTTTTTGATTAAAGATAATTGTGGCCTGAATTCCAATCCATCAGTGAGTATAGTCTCAAATTAACAGATTTTATTTAATTAATTTTTTTTTATTTTGATTTTCAGGAGATTTCATTTCAAATGTCTCGGTAGGGAACATTTGTTGTGAACGAGCCCTTATATTTAGTATACATCAAGTCATTGAACAGACTACATCATATTTTTTCATCGTGTTACAAATGTCGAACGCTATATCGTTGCAGCAAATATATGATAAAGGGTGATACGGTCAAGGGAAAACGCGTGTAAATCGGTGAAATCGTTTATTTAAAAAATCAAATTAAATTTCTTTTTCAAGTTCAATTAGTATAAAATTCAGGAAAAATACTCAGTTAGGCTTTCGCTTTTCCAAATCCGAATTGCCGGGCCTCACGCTTGACACCTGCCATCAGATTTTGTACAGCCACCTTGTCCACCTTCTTCGCCGCAGAAAGCCAGATTGCCTTGAACTGCTGCTCGTCCTTAGAAGTTTTTTGGTCTTCTTTGGTTCCGCTTGACAATAAC
>PGFW01016272.1:26789-36949 GCA_003123925.1 Haematobia irritans | reverse complement strand
ATTAAAGACGATTTTAAGGTTATCGCATTTGCGGACCACAGATCTATGGATTGCTATGCTATGTGAAACTACTTTCGAGAAGCTTTCTATTACTTAGAAATATTAAAATGAGAGAGGATCTAGCGCTGAGAACATTTTTTGAAGTTCACGGACTCGTGACCAAATTCGCAAGGCACACATGCTAAACGTATGAAGTTCCTGGAGATGACTTAGATTGATGATCAGCTAATCATCAAATAGCGGAGGATGGTTTTTTGGTTATTAAATGGACTAAGATGAAATTCTTTCGAAATTTATTATTAACTTACTCTGCTATAGCTGCATGAAGTTGAGATGGTTGATTATCTAAACTGAATTGCTTGGAACTCGCAGTGGTATTTTCTGAGAAAACAACGAAAATTATATTTATTAATTGTGGATACTCTTAGTGCACTCAGTAAATCGGTTAGTTATGTGCACGCCCGATGTTATCGCGGCTTACTTAGACTATTCAAGTCCCATTGTGATACCACATTGGTGAAACTTCTCTCTATCATGAGTGCTGCCCGATTTCCATGTTAAGCTCAACTGACAAGGACCTCTTTTTTATAGCCGAGTTACGAACGGCACATTGCAAGTTGAAACCACAATAGAGAAGCTTTGAAACCGCTCCAGAAAAATGTCACCAGCATTAACTGAGGTGGGATAATCCACCGCTGAAAAACTTTTGGTGTTTCGGTCCGAAAGCAGGAATCGAACCCACGACCTTTGTGTATGCAAGGCGGCCATGCAACCATTGCACGCGAACGGTGGCTCCAGTAAATTGGTTAGAACTGCGATTTTATCTTGCGATGGATCGACAGAAAAGAACAAACGTCAAAGTCTATTCATCATTTCAGTCTAGAACCCAAATTTCTTATTAAAACTTTTTTTATGGAATCGATCTAATATTATGGTATACAAAAATTCGCCTCTCCGTCCTAGTATCAAAGAAATGAAATTCCGAATTTTGGTCGCTGAAAATTCTACCTCTCTTCTCGGAAAATGTCAAGGAAATCGGAGACCATATGCCGAATTAAAAGCCGCTTTGAGTCCCTCCTCCATCAGACAAACGAAAATTAATACTTATTTTATCTCTTGCGTTCTTGTGGTCATTTTTGCTTTCCTTTTCCCGATTTACAATCATTCGCTTTCTCATATTCACTTACCACACACAATGTCCAATGTACATTTCTTCACCAATTGTTGTATATCGAACATGTCGCCATTCTCAAGCACTGCTGTTGAATTTTTTCACAAATTTGGCTCCAGTTCTTTATGACGACCTGCATATAACCATCAATGCGCTTCACTATCAAAAGCTGGTACCTATATTTCTGATGTTTAAAGCCATCTGGCACCGGAACTTTGTTAACAGCCACACCTAACAGGACGAAAGAAAAGAATCACAAGTGTTCCTTGTACAACAGAATGAACTGGAAAGATGTTCTGCAAAAAAAAACAAAAAAGGAAGAAGTAAGGATGAGTATATAATTACAAGGATTGTATAGTTATCACACAAGAAAAATATTTCTTTGCTAGCGAAACGAAATTTGTAGACCGACGAATTTTAACAAATAAAACATGTCCGGTGCCTAATTTCACAGATTTTGTTCTTAATATGCGTTCTTTGGAGCCACCTGCGTGCAATGTGGTTAGCATTGCCCGCCCTTGCATACACAACGGTTCGTGGTTTCGGATTCCTGCTTCGATCCGTATACACCAAAAAGTTTTCAGCGGTGGATTATCCACCTCAGTAATGCTGGTGACATTTCTGAGGGTTTTCAAAGCTTCTCTAAGTTGGTTTCCAGCTGCAATTGGAACGCCGTTTCGCGATTTTCGGCTATAAGAAAGGACGGTCCTTGTCTTGGCTTACTCGGAATCGGGCAGCACTTCGAAGTGATAAAGGAGGATGAGAGTTCACCATGTGGCTATCACAAACGCTGAATAGTCTAAGTGAGTCTGATACATCGGCTGCACCTAACCTAACCTAACCTATTATGGTTCTTGAATGAGAAACCCACAATCTATGCCTCCATTCACAAAGGAGGACTGTTAGACAGACATAAGCAGTCCTATAGAGTAGTGAAGATTAATTGGAGGAACCGTAAGAACCAATCAAGACCACACGTCATATCAACCGTAATCGCCTTGAGTCATCAAGGCGTGTCCCTCGAGGATTCTCGCAATAATATCTCTCGGTTCAACTTTAGTGAGTTTTTGAGGCCTCTAGAAACCTGCTCCCAGATGCTCTTCCATGGCTTGATTTTTTGTATCTCCATCGAACTCGCAAGAAAGATTCGTAACACTTCCTGTAACGGATCTTCCTTGGCGAACCTATTAAGCAGTCCTTAAGAGTCCGTTTTCGCTTGAGTCATTAAAGACTTGTCCTCTTACGCAGATACTCGGATGATTCTCTCAAATATATTCCTGGGTTTCAACTTTAGTGAGGTTTGAGACTGTGAAACCTGCTCCGATGCCCTCCTCCATGGCTTGAATTTTTTGTATCTCCTCTACTTCGCATAGAATCATCTGTTCAACCCTGATACAGATGGTGGCTTGTCATTTCGGACTGTCTCCTTCGGCTGATCACTTTTGTATATCTTCATATGGATCTAATGGAACCTATAACACAAGAAGCCCTGGGACTTGAATAGATGTGACAAAGGCCTGAAAGTTCAACATAAAAACACTGCACTCCACCTCATTACAAACTGCCAAACTTCCAATCTGCGCTTTTAAAGATCTGGAATTAAACATTCCTTTAGTCCTGTTTTAATATTAGACCAATCATCAGAAGGGTTTGCAGGTTCCAATGCCATGTGTGCTCTAGGTATCGACTAACTAAAGATGGCAGATATTTTCAAACTCATCAACTAGCATCAATGCAGCTTTCAAATAACCCATAGATCTCTGATCCACAAATGCAATTACCTTAAATCGTCCTTGGTACCAATTAGCATCTTGGTGTCAAGGACCTGACAATGCATTCTCAATTTTTTCCCATTTATGGTTTGGAACCATACCGTCCATTGCTCCCATGTTAATGATTGCCTTCTGAAGACTGTGTTTTGCATCTTAGGAGGAAGATCTTTGATCTGTTTTAGAAGCTGATAACTCATTCGGCGATCTTTGCCAGCTTATGCCATTTTAAGGAATTATTTTGTTTCCCCACAACGCGGCTTGGGCCTACTGATCGCCAAATTCTGCGTTCTTTAAAGCCACCTTTGATGGTCACTTCCTTAGGTAACGTCAGACTTGTCAAAGGACGTGTCCGCAGTCTGTCAACAGATCGACTAATAGACACTAACTATTGCTCATTGCCCAAATTAATAACTTCAGTCGAAACCCGTCTACTGGACCCTGAAGTTAGCAGTCCATTGGATAAGAGTTGAATTTCGTTGCATGGTGGCTGGTTCTAATACCACACTTGAGCCATCTACAGTCGACTATGGAACTCATCTACAGGTCAGACTAAATGAGTCCTTACTCTTGTCAATTGTCCAAATGGATAACGTTAGTCGAAAGCAATTGAACTTTGCAAGTTGACAGACCAGTGGATGACGTTGAGTTCGGCTGCGATCTTGGCTGTTTAAACCACACTTTAACCTCTAACGGTCGACTAATTGCGAAAGAAAAAAAATTTCATCTATCAGGTCGACTAATATGGCGTCCTTACTCTTGGCCCATTGTCCAAATTGATAACACTTCAGTCGAAACAGTTCCACTGAACCTTGAAGTGACAGACCAGTGATGACTTTAAGTTTCGCTGCTGGTGGTGTCTTGTCATTCGTAAGTAACACGTAAAATCTGTCGACTCATATACAGGCGTCGATTAACAAGGGACCTATCCTTGGCCATTGCCTATATTGAAAACTTCAGTCGAAATCCGTCCATTGAACCTTGAAGTTGGCAAGTCCATTGGAAGACTTATGAATTTTTTGTCTACATGGTGCGTTGTTCTACTACCACACTAGGAAATTTCTGCTCACCGCATCTACCAGGTCGACTAAGGGACGATCCACTGGTCATTGTTCACAATTGATAAACTTCATTCGAAACCCGGCCACAGGACCTCTGAAGTTGGCAGCCCAGTGGATTGATGTTAAATTTTCGTTGCTTTGGTGGCTTATTCTACTACGCACATTGTAATTGCAATAATGTAGCCTATTAGAGGTGTGCACGTGAGTAATAGTTTACTCACGCACACTCACGACTGCAAAATCATACTCATATTTTTTGGTAGGACTCACACTCACTGTTTTTTGCATCTTAGGAGAAAGATTTTTGATCTCTTTTTAGAAGCTGACAACTCATTCGGCGATCTTTGCCAGCTTATGCAATTTTAAGGAATTATTTTTGTTAGCGACACGCGGCTTGGGCCTTACTTGGATCCCAAATTCTGCGTTCCTTTTAAACCCCTTTGATAGATTACCACCTTTTTGATGTCACTTCCTTAGGAATCGTTCGACTTGTCAAAGAGACGTGTCGGCAAGTCTGTCAACAGATCGATATAGACACCAAACTCTTTGGTCATTGGTCGCAAATTGATAACTTCGATCGAAACCCGTCTACTGCCCCTGAGTTGGCAGTCCATTGGTAACAATTGAATTTCGTTGGCGTGCTGGCTGCGTCCTAGTACCACACTTGACCCATCTACAGGTGGACTTAATGGAATCATCTAAGGTGACTAATCAGTCCTTACTCTTGGTCAATTGTCCGCAAATAATTGATAACTTCAGTCGAAACCAGTCCACTGAACCTTGAAGTTGAACAGACGCAAGTGGGATGACGTTTTGAGGTTTGCTGGCATGTTGGCTGTTTTCTAATACCACAACTTGACGCCATCTAACAGTCGACTAATGGAATTCATCTACAGGATCGGGACTAATGAGTCCTTACTCTTTGGTCATTGTCCAAATTTGTTTAACTTCAGTCGAAACCCGTCACTGGACCCTGAGTTGGCTAGCTCCCATTGGAATACAGATTGAAATTTCGTTTGCGATGTGGGCCTGTTCATACTACGGACACTTGAACCATTACAGGTCGACTAATGGTCCTTACTTCTTGGTCATTGCCTTTATTGATTAACTTCACGTCGGAACCCGTCTACTGCAGTCTGAGTTTGCAGGGGGGTTTTTCCATTGGATGACATTGAATATCGTTGCATGGTGGTAGTTTCTACTACAACACTTGAACCATTACAGCGATCGACTATTAGAACTCATCTAGCAGGTCGACTAAATGAGTCCTTATTCCTTGGTCATTGTCCAAATTGATACTTCAAATCGAAACCCGTCTACTGCAGACGGCCTGAAGTTGACAGACCAGTGGATGACGTTGAGTTCTGTGTATGGTGGCTGGTTCTACTACCAACTTGACCCATCTAACAGGTCGACTAATGGTCTCCTTTTACCTCTTGGTCAATCGCCTTTATTATCAGACTTCAGTCGAAAACCCGATCTACTGCAGCCGAAGTGGCGTTCATTGAATGACGTTGAGTTTCGGGCAGGTGGCTTGTTCTAATACCAGCACTTGACGCCATCTACAGATCGGGACTAATGGAACTCCATCCTTACAGGTCGACTAATGGACTGCCTTAACTCTTGGTCATTCGCCATATTGATAACGTTCAGTCGAAAAACCGGTCTACTGGAACCCTGAAAGTTGAACAGACCAAGTCGGATGACTTTAAGTTTCCGCTGCATGGTGTCTGCATCTATGTACTATTAGTTCAAATTCTGTCGACCCATGCTTACAGGTCGATTAAACAGGACCTATCTCCTCATTGGCCATTGCTATATTGAAAACTTCATCGAAATTCTCGTCCATTGGACTTGAAGTTGGCCAGTCCATTGTTGACTTTGAATTTTGTTACATGGTGGCTGGTTCTACTAACCACACTAGAAACGTTCTGGCTGGCCCATCTTACAAGTCGATAAATGGGACGATTCCACTTTGTCATTTGTTCGCAAATTGATTAACTTCAATTCGCAAACCCGGCCACAGGACCCTGAAGTTGGCAGCCCAGTGGATGATGTTTAAATTTTCGTCCTTGGTGGCTATTCTACTACCACATTTTGTAATTCGCAATAAGTTACCTATTAGGAAGATGTGCCACGTGAAGTAAAATAGTTTACTCACGCACACTCACGACTGAAAAAACATCCATTCACACCGTTAGTACTATTTACGTTAAATTTAATTAAATGCGATTAGAAAAACACGAGTTCGTTCAGTTCTGATGTAACGTGCAGTTCTGTGTAGATAGATTTTAATTTTTTGCTGCAGTATATGCCTCTTATTTATTTATTTGTTATCTTTGTTTTTGATTTATTAATAAATTCAAATAAAAAAATCCTCTAGAAAAGGTCGGAAAAATGCTGACGAAACATCGTGGAAAAAAAGATAAATCCAATTTGTTTTATTTTGCATTTATAACAGCCCACTAAAATAAATAAAAGCCTGATAACATTTCTTGTTAAATTTGTCTGCTTCAAGGCAAAGATATCTTTATTTTATGGGCCACTTTTGACCTTTATGCAACTTATGTTAAGCGTGAAAGGAAAAATCTTCCATAAGCTTAAATCGTAACAACAAGGTTGGTCTATAATTTTCGTTTCTAAGAAAAAAAATATATATTTTTTAAGAATCAATAAATTCATTAAAGTTTTTTTAAGACATATTTTTAAGGCATAAAAAGGAGAAGCGTAAATAAAGACGAATGTAGTGAAGATATCCCTAAAATATGTGTATGAAGATATCAAAATATCTATATGTATAGAAGATATTATATTTATTAAGCATATATTCTTCAATTCCGTTTTCCTATAACTTTATAATTTTATTTTTAATTTTATATACATACATTTCTTTTTCAATTACTCTTTTTTTAATATCCCATCAAATAATAAAAGTTCCACAAATAACAATACCTGTATTTCTGCTGGTTCACTTAGCATGACATGATATTGGAAAAATACGAAAGAGCGGAAACCTTGGAAAATCTATTTCCCGGCAATATTGGTAAAAGTTTTTCTTGGGTATTCTAAAAAATTACAAAAAAAAAACAAATTCTTTTCTTTCATATTCAATGACTTCAAAGAAATAAATGATATCTGCCATTCCATTCATGGTATTCCTGCTTAGAATTAACTTTACCAATTGTTATTGTTAGTTCAATTCAAATGCTTAAATATATTTCAGTTTTGTTTGCTTGTTATTCAGTTTGGAATATTTTGTGTTGATAAACGAGCAGTAAGTAGTCCGCATATCAAGAACATTGTTAGAATTGATTGTTTTATTGTTAGCTGCCATAATATTAGATATAGATGGAACAATTTTTGCGGGTTGCATAGAGGCTTTACTAACACCGCCACAGAAAAATTATCGAATTCACGAAATTTAATTGATTCCATTAATTTTTAATTTGAAAATGTCTTCAATCGGCGAAATGATGTATCAAAACACCGAAGTCAATTAAAAAATTTAATTGATCCAATTAAAACAATAATTGATACATATTAATTTTTGTGATTGGTTTTGTTTTTAATTTAAAAATCTTGCTAAATATCAATATTTTTTGAAAATCCAATTAAAATTTTAATTGGGAAATATTTTTGTGAAAATTTTGTCTGGCATGTACCAATCTTCAATATGGATCGGGATGAAATTAGCACCTCCATGATGGCTGTGAAACTACAAAATCCGGAGCAATAAGGCAGCTATATATTAAAATTAAAAAAAAAAATCGGAAAGAATTATCAGTTGGTATGGAATTAATAAAACATGTTTAAATTAATAATTAAAAATTCCACGAAAATAGGCGCAAACTAGATCACTAAAAAATTTTATTTCATAGAAATTTGTCAAAATTTAATTCCTATAGAAAAAAGAATTCTACCAATCTACCAAAAGAAAATATTTTGGTAGAATTCTACCAACGGAGGCAAAATTTTATTTTTTGGAGGAGGCAAAATTTTATTTTTTCAACATTTTATTTCTATAGAGATCTCCAAGAATGTTCGTACAACTGACGCTTTATTCTCTACCGTTTGTCTAAACCCCCCGGTTCAAGTATAAATTTTGTAACAGAATTAGCGAAACTCGCAGATGAGCAGAGACAAACTCGCCGGATGTTAATGATGATGAATCCGAACACAAGAGTACTGATTCGAATAGGAAAATGGTTTTTCTAATCGATTACAAGGTAAGTCATTCTTGATCTCTCAGCCAATGAAGTTACTAATATCTTTAAAGACATTAAAGCTTCCAAGACGATGAATTTCGATGAAATCTTGAGGGCGACGTTGAAGCAGCTGAAAATACCAGATGTCGAATACTAGGTTAGGTTCTTGAACTTAATTATAATTATCGATGTTCCACAAATGGGTAGAGGGGCAAGGGAAGTATTCGAGAATCTTAGGTTAGATTAGTTATTGTGGCAGCCCGATATTTCATGCTCACTTGGAGTATTCAGCCCATTGTAGTGAACTACTCTCGTATCAATGAGTGCTACAGGTCTTTAGCCCAATAAAAAGGGGCCTTTTGCAGAAGTTTTCAGCTAAAGCTTCCCTGACGATGCATTCTGATGGCGTTTTGATGACGCTGTTGCAACAGCTGAAACCACCAGGAGTAGAATATATTACTAAATTTCTCTCATTGTCCTTGGACTTAATCATTATAACCGATGTTCAGAAAATGGATAGATGACTACCCTACTGAAGCAAGGGAAGTATTCGAGTAAGGAAGCTAGGAAAGTATTCTAGAATTTTAGATGTTGATCCCCCTTCTCATATCAGTAGACAAGACACTTGAGCAATAATTCATCCAGAGCCTTGCGAAGAATTTTTCAAATAAAGCATCACTGACGCTGGATTCTGATGAAATCTTGAATATCGAAACCCGTAGAACATAATCAGAGGGACTACGGTACTGAGACAGTGGAAGTGTTCGAGTAAAGAAGCTGCGGAAATTTTCGAGAATCTTAGATGTCGATCTCCCCTTCTTATATAAGTAGCCAAGACACTTAAGCAACAATTTCTCCGGAGTCTTTTGAAGAACTTTCAAACTTCATATAATTTCTTATAAGGTTCAAACACTTCAAAACCGAGGTCTCAATTCGATGGAATGGAAATTTCAAGTAGTATTAGATTTTGATATCTCGTCAAGACACTTGAGACACTACTGCTCCATAGATTTGTGAACGATTTTCTAGCTGCTAGTAATCAACTTGGTTTCGACAAAAATCATAGTGCCGGAAAACCGAGTTGTTAAATTGCTTAGGCCGTGTAACAGAACAACTCTCGGGGCACTGGGCCTATTGCAGGCCTTTGATTAATATCGCCAATACGTCTCCACAAGAGGCGAGCCTTCCGGAGCACCTAAATCCACCAGGAGTTGAGTACTCGGACAGAGGCCCTCCGCATATTTTCCTGGCACATCCAACGTCCTTTCAAACAAAACAGAATACTTACCATCCGGTTTTAGTCCAAATTGGAATAAATTTCCCACAAATGGATAGGGTGTGGGACCCGGAATCATTTCCATTATACCAGCAACATGATCGAGATAATTGAATATTTTAATGCCCTTAAAGAAGAGCACAGATATCACAACTATGGCCAAAGCCAATAAGAACATTTCCATGGTTTCCTCACAAATATAAATTTTCCACCGAGTTCAAAGATATCCACTACCAACACCACCACAAACAAAACGAAACAAACTTAACCCCTAGCCTTTGCAAATTATACTGACCATCTAGCGATTATTACCCAGCGTTGTTAAGTTAAATTTCGACCGGCATTTCTTGTATGTTCCACAGAAAATTCGATAGTGAAACCAAATAAAAGCTTATCTTTGGCTTCTTTCACTTAACCAAGATAATATCGCCCAATTATTTGATTAGTGTTTTTAGTTCATAACATTTGTCGTTTTCAGTTTGTCTGACAAATTTCTTTGTTTTTTTTTTTGCCAATGACGATAGGTGTGCAGTTGGGTGGTGGGCCGACAATTGACCATATCTATTAATTGACTCATTTACGAGTCCACATATTGTCGTTGCAGCTCCCGCTGCTGTTGTTGCCTCATAGGAATTGATGATAACACGGTTGCCACACGAGCCAAAAATAATCTACCAA
>PGFW01016261.1:17724-28445 GCA_003123925.1 Haematobia irritans | reverse complement strand
TCTATTGCTTATTTCAGTATGTGGCGTGCTTGATGTAACATTTCATAGAAGACGTTTTTAATGACATCTTTATCAACTATCAAAAATTGGGCACTCGTCGCTAGACTTTTCTACAGAATTATGGTCGTTCCGCAGGAATGTAGTCTCCGGTCCATTCTTTTTGGCTTTGTATTTGAATGGATCTGCAACATGTTATTCGATTTTCAAGGATACTATATTGTATGCTGACGATGTTGAAACTTTTTGCATTCTGTCCTTCAGATGTAGATTTCTGCTAGGTTGCCAAGGAGGACTTGATAGGTTGATTAATTTGGTGAGTTTGTGAATGGCATGATCTCTTATAGGGGAAGTGTAAGAGTATGGACTTTTTTCGAAAGGCGTGCTTTGTCTACTGATTATCATATCAGATGATATTATTCTGGAGAAGGCTATCTTGTTTTAGGTTAGGGGGTATGTTGGACTAAATGATTTTAACTGCCCATATGTATTAGCTGTGTTGGGGAAGGCTTTATTGTCTGTTTTAGGTTTTATAAAGCCGGTTAGGTCGAAGAGTTTGATGACCCTTAACTAGGTAAGCGAAGTATATACTTTTACTTGTGCGTTCCGCTCTTGAATAGTTCTATTATTTGGTCTCCTTTTTACAATTGCTCTATTGACTAGGATCGAGTCATGCAAAGAATTTTCTGTTGTTTGCTTTACGAGGATTAGGAATGCGGTGACGTGACGGATTACCTACATACGTGCATAGAGTTGGAGGACTTGATAGATTTGCCAACCCTTGCGAGAAGACGCGCAATGCTGGTATCTTTATTTATTTGTTGAAGTGGTTAATGGGTATGATTGATCAGATTTCTTGATTGGAACTTGAACTTGCTCTGCTACAAGTCGACCATATGAGACATTTTTTGCCCCTTTGAGGATTACCATTATTCAAGTACAACTACGCGAGGCAAGGTGCCCCATTGAGATCGTGTTATAATTTGAGTTTAACCATTCTTTTAATTTATTTTCACTCACTGTTCCATATTCTTGTATAAGAACGCGCTTCCTTATGGATTGTTTGGTGCTCTAATGGTGTTGTCATTAATAACTTATTCGTATTTCTGTATTTTATTTGTTCCTGCTCTGTTCCTGCAATAACTTCCTATTATGCTCGCTGTCCATTAACGTAATTTCCTGTGTCGTTCCTGCTATCCTTATTCATGATATCACCGTTTTCCTGGATATCCTGCTATCACCATGTTCTGCAATTAACTCCCGTCAGCGATTTATATTTCTCTCCGATTTTTATTTTCCATTTCATTATACTGCTGTGTTCTGTATCTTCCTGGTTCCTGACTTGTAATGCCTAAATTTTTCTATTCAACATACCCTAACTATGCTTACCTACTAATGCTTTGGCGTAATTTCCTTGTATCGTTCCTGCATGTCCTTATTTCCTGCTATCACCATGTTCTGATTACTCCTAGTTCCTGATTCTCTTGTTCTGACCATAATTCATCTAATACAAAAACCATTCTATCCCTGGATACTCCCAGTTTTCCGCAATGAATATTACTCCAGCTTTACACTATATTCCCCAATTCTTTGTTGCTAAATTGTTCCTTATCTTATTTTTTTTTCTTTCTTTTCTCTTTGTTTTTTTGTTGTTGTATCCAATTCTTATGTCCCAATCCTGCCTAGTTAAATCTTCTATTGTCCCTACAATTTCTTAAAATAGACTGATTATATAGATTATATTTTATTTTATTTATTTTATTTTATTTTTAATGTTTATAAGCGTCATAACTTTTTATTTTACTGTAACCAGCCTGATAATATATGCTGCTGTATAAATAAATAAATTAAAAATAAATAGAGAAGTTACGAAAGTATACCCTAAATAACAATATTAATTAAAAAATAATCAATACCACCTTCACAACAATCAAATTCTATATTTGGCAATAAAGTTGAGTTTCTGAAGCTCTTGAAAGTCTATCCAAATTTTTGTATCAATTAAACTTAATACTGTTCAAAATGAAAAAAACACCAAAAGTACTAACTGAAAATGCAAGAAATCACCAAGTTGGTGCTTTTTTGAAAACGCACCAAAAAGGCAATTTGGTGCTTTTTATAAATCAAAATGCATTAAATTTGCTGCTTAAAGCCCAAATTGGCATCACTGCCAAAGACTAGTAAAACTTCTGGGAAATTTTTAGAGAACAATCTCAAAATGACTTCTCTCCCTTTACTAGGGTTTACTCGACAAATTTTCCTAAGCAAAATTAGTCTTTTTTGGGTTTTGATTTACCAAAAACAATTATTTACGCCTATGTTTGTCAAAAATGTATTTAGTTGGCTATGTTTAATATTTGCAGATAACTTTTTTTTAATGGAATTTTTGCAATTTTTTCGTTTTTCTATACAAATTTTGTATTCTGAGAGAATTTTAAACATTTCTCGCATTTACTAAGAGTAAAGAGCCAACGATTATTGAGCGAGAATTGCGTTGAAAGAGTCATAGATTTAGTGTTGTTGTTGTTGTCGTGTGTTATTAACGTAACTCTTTAGAATTGTTTACCTTATTTTTCGAGAAATAAATACAGGAAACTTCAAATTCATCATTTACAATTCTAAAAAATATCCAGACAATCATTCAAGCATACGAGCAATACAAATATCCAGCCTCTGCCTAGAGATATATGCGGTACGCATGCGCATGTCATCAGTGTGGTAGCAGCCGTAAAAAGATAATCTTTGCTTGTCATTTTCGGCTTACGATGAATACACAAAAAAATGTCTATAATAAATAATGAATTACTATCATTTTAATTTAATAATACTATCATTTAATTTAATAATTTTAAATTAATGACATTAATAGTTTGAATTAAATTAAAATTATATTAAATTAAAATAAAAATTAAATTAAAGCGAAAAATGTCGTTTAAAATGCTTTCATCCAGTTCATTTTGATCAGTAATGTCTTTCAACTTTCAAAATATTAATATATGGAAAGAGTCTATTGCTTATTTCAGTTGTGCGTGCTTTTGTACATTTCATAGAAACGTTTTTAATGACATCTTTATCAATATCAAAAATTGGGCACTCGTCGCTAGACTTTTCTACAGAATATATGTTAAATCTGGTGTTCCGCAGGGAAGTCATCTCGGTCCCATTCTTTTTGCTTTGTATTTGAATGATCTGCCACATGTTATTCGATTTTCAAGGATACTAATGTATGCTGACGATGTGAAACTTTTTGCATCTGTCTCTTCAGATGTAGATTCTGCTAGGTTGCAAGGGGACTTTGATAGGTTGATTAATTGGTGCGTTGTGAATTGTATGACTCTTAATAGGGGGAAGTGTAAGAGTATGACTTTTTCGAGAAGGTGTGCTTTGTCTACTGATTATCATATCGATGACTATTATCTGGAGAAGGTATCTTGTTTTAAGGATTTGGGGGTATGGTTGGACACTAAATTGAATTTTAACTGCCACATTGATAGCTGTGTTGGGAAGGCTATGTCTGTTTTAGGTTTTATAAAGCGTTGGTCGAAGGAGTTTGATGACCCTTACCTAGGTAAGCGGCTTATATACGTCTCTTGTGCGTCCGATTCTTGAATATGGTTCTATTATTTGGTCTCCTTTTTACAATTGTCATATTGATAGGATCGAGTCAGTGCAAAGGAATTTTCTGTTGTTTGCTTTACGAGGATTAGGATGGGGTGACGTGACGGAGTTACCTCCATACGTGAATAGATTGAGGCTGATAGATTTGCCAACCCTTGAGAGAAGACGGCGCATGCTGGATATTTTATTTATTGTGAAGTTGGTTAATGGTATGATTGACTCAGATTTCTTGATTGGACACTTGAACTTTGTTGTACCAAGTCGACCAATGAGACATTTTTTGCCCTTGAGACTACCATTATTCAAGTACAACTACGAGGCCAATAGCCCATTGAATCGTCTTATAATTGAGTTTAACCATTCTTTTAATTTATTTTCACTCACTGATTCCATATCTTGTATAAAACGCGCTATCCTTATGGATTAGTTTTGTGCTCTAATGGGTTGTCAACTATAACTATATCGTATTTCGTATTTTATTGTTCCTGTCTGTTCCTGCAATAACTCCCTATTATGCTCCTGTCCATTAACGTAATTTCCTGTGTTCGTTCCTGCTATCCTTATTCATGATATCACCGTTTTCCTGATTCCTGCTATCACCATGTTCCTGCAATAACTCCCGTTCAAGCGATATTATTCTCTCCGATTTTATTTTCCATTTCCTTATACTGCTGTGTTCCTGATTCTTCCTGGTTCCTGACTTGTAATTGCCTAAATTTCTTCCTTTCAACATACCTACTATGCTCCTACTATGCTTTGGCGTCATTTCCTGTATCCGTTCCTGCTGTCCTTATTCCTGCTATCACCATGTTCCTGATTCATCCTAGTTCCTGATTCTCTTAGTTCCTGACCCATAATTCGTCTAATACAAAACCCATTCTATCCCTGGTATCCCAGTTTTTCCGCAATGAATTTACTCCAGCTTTACACTATATTCCCAATTCTTGTTGTAAAATTGTTCCTTATCTTATTTTTTTTTTTTCTCTTTTTTCTCTTGTTTTTTTGTTGTTTGTATCCAATTCTTAGTCCCAATCCTGCCTATAAATCTTCTATTGTCCCTACAATTTCTAAAATAGATTATATAGATATATTTTATTTTATTTTATTTTATTTTATTTTTAATGTATTATAAGCGTCATACTTTTTATTTTACTGTAACCAGCTGATAATTATGCTGTGTAAATAAATAAATAAAAATAAATAGAGAAGTTACGAAAGTATACCCTAAATAACAATATTAATTAAAAAAATAACTCAATACCACCTTCACAACAATCAAATATCTATATTTGGCAATAAAGTTGAGTTTCTGAAGCTCTTGAAAGTCTATCCAAATTTTTGTATAATTAAACTAATACTGTTCAAAATGAAAAAAACACCAAAGTACTAACTGAAATGCAAGAAATCACCAAGTTGGTGCTTTTTTGAAAACGCACCAAAAAGGCAATTTGGTGCTTTTTATAAATCAAAATGCACTAAATTTGCTGCTTAAAGCCCCAAATTGGCATCACTGCCCAAGACTAGTAAAACTTCTGGAAATTTTAAGAGAACAATCTCAAAATGACTCTCTCCCTTTAACTAGGGTTTACTCGACAAATTTTCCTAAGCAAAATTAGTCTTTTTTGGGTTTCACTTGACCAAAAACTAATTATTTACGCCTATGTTTGCTCAAAGAATGGTATTTAACAATAACACGTTGCCATATGAGAATGTAATCAGTCAAACGTATGAATTCCAAACAAAGCATGAAATTAAACATAAGCCTCGATGAAACGGCAAGTTGTGATAGGCGTCATGGTGGCCTATAAAGGCATATGACGATGGGCCTAAAGAAAAACAACAACAAAACAAAAATACATAAATAAAATAAATGGAACTCAACAGATATCAATAACATATCGTTATAAATGCAGTTAAATAATAACAATAATAATTGTAGGCCCCCCACCCCCAACCCCCTCCCCCAAAATTGAACACACAGCGATAATAGGAAATGCATGTAACACTTATGTCATTGTTTGAAGCCTAGATATTTGTAAAAGAAAAAAAAAACAAAACCAACAAAGAAGAAAATAATAAAAAAAAAAATTCAATAGATATGCAACCAAGCAATCAGGCAGTTTTTCAGTCGATAAGAATACCATACCATAGACTTGGATAAATTCCAGAAAATTGATAATGAAAGAGACCCAAAGAAATCTTCTGCTACAGCAATATTTATTTTGTGATTTCACTTTACAATTCTAAAAATATCCAGACAATCATTCAAGCATACGAGCAATACAAATATCCAGCCTCTGCCTAGAGATATATGCGGTACGCATGCGCATGTCATCAGTGTGGTAGCAGCGTAAAAAGATAATCTTTGCTTGTCATTTTCGGCTTACGATGAATACACAAAAAATGTCTATAATAAATAATGAATTACTATCATTTTAATTATAATACTATCATTTATTTAATAATTTTAAATTAATGACATTAATGAGTTTGAATTAATTAAAATTATATAATTAAAATAAAAATTAAATTAAAGCGAAAAATGTTTAAAATGCTTTCATCCAGTTCATTTTGATCAGTAATGTCTTCAACTTTCAAAATATTATAATATGGAAGAGTCTATTGCTTATTTCAGTTGTGCGTGCTTTTGTACATTTCATAGAAACGTTTTTAATGAATCTTTATCAATATCAAAATTGGGACTCGTCGCTAGACTTTTCTACAGAATACTGGTTTCCGCAGGAAGTCATCTCGTCCATTCTTTTTGCTTTGTTTTGAATGATCTGCCACATGTTATTCGATTTTCAAGGATACAATGTATGCTGACGATGTGAAACTTTTGCATCTGTCTCTTCAGATTAGATTCTGCTAGGTTGCAAGGGACTTTGATAAGGTTGATTAATTGGTGCGTTAGTGAAATTGCAATGGACAATCTTAAATAGGGGAATGTAAAGAGTTATGACTATGTTTCGAAAGGCGTGTTTGTCTACTGGATATCATATCGATGGATATTGATCTGGAGAAGGTATCTTGGTTTTAACAGGATTAGGGGGTATGGTTGGAACACTAAATTGCATATTTAACATGGCCATATTGATAGCTGTGTTGGAAGGCTAATGGTCTGTTTAGGTATTTATAAAGCTTGTCGAAGGAGTTTGATGACCCTTAACTAGGTAAGCGGCGTTATAATACGTTTCTTGTGCGTCCGATTCTTTGAATATAGGTTCTAATTATTGTGTCTCTCTTTTTACAAATTGTCATAATTGATAGGATCGAAGTCAGTGCACAAGGAATTTTTCTGTTGTATTGCTTTACGAGATTAGGATGGGGCTGACGTGACGGAGTTACCTCCATACGTGGCATAGAATTGAGGCTGATAGATTTGCCAACCTTGAGAGAAGACGGCGCATGCTGGATTATTTTAATTTATTGTGAGTTGGTTAATGGTATGATTGACTCAGATTCTTGATTGGACATCTTGAACATTTGTTGTACCAAGTCGACCAATGAGAACATTTTTTGCTCCCTTGAGACTACCATTATTCAAGGTACAACTACGAGGCCAATAGCCCATTGATCGTCTTATAATATGAGTTAACCATTCTTATTAATTTATTTCAACTCACTGATTCCATATCTTGTATAAACGCGCTATCCTTATGATATAGTTTTGGTCTCTAATGGTTTGTCAACAGCTATAACTACTATATCGTATTTCGTATTTTATTTTCCTGTCTGTTCCTGCATAACTGCCTATTATGCTCCTGTCCAATAACGTAATATTTCCTGTGTTTCGTTCCCTGCTATCCGTTATCATGAATCCCGTTTTCCTGATTCCTGCTACTCACCATGTTCCTGGCAATAACTCCGCGTTCAAGCGATTAATATTCATCTTCCCGATTTTTATTTTCCATTTCCTTAGTACTGTGTGTTACTGATATCTTCCTGGTTCCTGATTGTATTGGCCTAAAATTTTCTCCTTCACACATAACCTACCGTAATGCTACCTACTATGTCTTTGGCGTCATTTCGTATCCGTTCCTGCTGTCCTTATTCCTGCTAATCACCATGTTTCCTGAATTCATCCTGTTCCTGATTTCTCTTAGTCCTTGACCCATCAATTTCATCTAAACACCATTCTATCCCTGGCTATCCCAGTTTTTTTCCGGCCAATGATTATACTTCCAGCTTTACACTAATTTCACCTTCTTGTTGCTTAAAATCTGTTCCTTATCTTATCTTTTTTTTTGTCTCTTCATCTTTTTCTCTTGTTTTTTTTTGTCTTGTATTCAATTCTTAGATCCCGAATTCCTGCCTTATAAATCTTCTAAATTGTCCCTAACAATTTTCTAAAATAGAATATAGAATATTTTATTTTATTTTATTTTATTTCTATTTTATGCTAATTTAAGGTTCATAACTTTTATTTTTACTGGAACCAGCTTTGATAATTATGTGTGGTAAATAAATAATAAATAATAAATAGAGAATTACGAAAGTATATCCCTAAATACAACTATTAATTAAAATAGACTCAATACCACCTATCACAACAATCAAATATTATAATTTGGCAATAAAGTTGAGTTTGCTGAAGCTCTTGAAAGTCTATCAAATTTATCTTATATTAACTTAATACGTTGTTCAAAATGAAAAAAACACCAAAGCTAACTGAAATGCAAGAAAATCACTCAAGTTGGGCTTTTTTGAATAACGCGACCATAAAAGGCAATTTGGTGCTTTTATATAATCAAAATGCACTAAATTTGCTGCTTAAAAGCCCCAAATTTTGCGCATCACTGCCCAAGACTAGTAAAACTTTCTGGAAATTTTAAGAGAGAACAATCTCAAAATGATCTCTCACCTTTTAGACTAGGGTTTACTCGAACAAATTTCCTAAGCAAAATATAGTCTTTTTGGGTTTTGACACTTTACCAAAAACTAATTATTTACGCCTATGTTTGTCAAAGAATGTATTTATTGGCTATGTTTATATTTGCAATATACTTTTTTTTATGAATTTTGCGCAAATTTTTCGTTTTTTTCTAATACCAAATTTTTGTATTCTGAGAGAATTTAAACATTTATCGCATTTACATAGAGTCAAGAGCCGAACGAGTTATTGAGCGAGAATTTGCGTCGAAACGGTCCTAGATTAGTGTTTTGTTGTTGTCGTGTGTATTAAACGTAACTCTTTAGATTGGTTTTTAACCCTTATTTTTCCGAGAAATAAAATACAAGGAAAACTTCAAATATTTTATTGAGATGTATTAATTTTTTTTTTATTATACATTTAATATCCCTTCCAATGAATAAATGACTCACATCGCTTCCACACCATTTCAACGCGGCATCCCCATTAAAAACCAGGAGACAATATTCCGGAACCCTCTCATTTATAACATAAGTTCAATCCTTCTTGATTATCGTAGCATATAGCTCACAACCATACAAACTAGGGTTAAGACTAGTATAGACAACGTCTAAAGTGTTATAGGAAACGGAAACCTGGCAAGTGTTAAGGTCTAAAATACTTTACCTTCTTAGTCGTTTAGTCATATTTTACATGCTCTCACTAAATTACACACGTCTTTGCTTTTTGGCATGGTCTGCTCATTTGTTCACATTTAAAATAATCGGCTTAGTTTTTTATTAGCCGCTTAGGTGTGAAATCTGAAACCAATTTGCAAAAAATGTTAAATTTCAGAAGACATGGGTAAGTCTAGGATGTATGATTGGCCGCCTCTTCTCCCAAAAAAAAAAAGAGAGAAGAAAAATTAAATTTCCAGACATGGTGTCAAAGAGAAAGATGCTCAGTATGCTTTGACATTTCATCATGAATAGACGAACGATCTGCCACAACGTCGAATTTTCAGTGAATGGGCCCTAGAAAAGTTGGCAGAAAATCCGCTTTTTATCGACAAATTTTGTTCAGCGATGAGGTCATTTTCTGGTTGAATGGCTACGTAAATAAGCAAAATTGCCGCATTTGGAGTGAAGAGCAACCAGAAGCCGTTCAAGAACTGCCCATGCATCCCGAAAAATGCACTGTTTGGTGTGGTTTGTACGCTGGTGGAATCATTGGACGTATTTTTTCAAAGATGCTGTTGGACGCAACGTTACGGTGAATGGCGATCGCTATCGTTCGATGCTAACAAACTTTTTGTTGCCAAAAATGGAAGAACTGAACTTGGTTGGCATGTGGTTTCAACAAGATGGCGCTACATGCCACACAGCTCGCGATTCTATGGCCATTTTGAGGGAAAACTTCGGAGAACAATTCATCTCAAGAAATGGACCGGTAAGTTGGCCACCAAGATCATGCGATTTGACGCCTTTAGACTATTTTTTGTGGGGCTACGTCAAGTCTAAAGTCTACAGAAATAAGCCAGCAACTATTGCAGCTTTGGAAGACAACATTTCCGAAGAAATTCGGGCTATTCCGGCCGAAATGCTCGAAAAAGTTGCCCAAAATTGGACTTTCCGAATGGACCACCTAAGACGCAGCCGCGGTCAACATTTAAATGAAATTATTCTTCAAAAAGTAAATGTCATGGACCAATCTAACGTTTCAAATAAAGAACCGATGAGATTTTGCAAATTTTATGCGTTTTTTTTTAAAAAAAAGTTATCAAGCTCTTAACAAATCACCCTTTATATAATTGTTTTATTAATATAATTATTAAAATAATAGAAAAAATTGTTCCATCCTTAAATACTGTATTGTTACATTTTTTTATTTATTTTATTTCCTTTCATTTAAGCAATTCAAAGCCTTCAAAAGGCCAATTTAACGAATTTTTTGTTCATTGACAAATTCGAAAAACCTTTATGTCGGCAAAAATTACCTCATTTGCCAAACTGACACTTATATCTCATAAGCTGTTCAAATTCAAATCCCAATTGAATTGGACAGTTGTTGTTTTTTTTTTCTTCTTCTTTGGTATCGATTTCACATGTCATCACCTTAGGATTGTAAGCAGACCAAACACCAATGAACAAAGAAACGAACAAAATTCTTGAAAAGACTAAAATGCCACTTGTAAGTAAGTCCAAAGGGGGAGAAGAGGCGGCCAATCATACATCCTAGACTTACCCATGTCTTC
>PGFW01016260.1:9843-23711 GCA_003123925.1 Haematobia irritans | reverse complement strand
CGTCACCATTCTATGGTGGTGGGTATAAAAATGAGAGGACAACGGTTTTTGGCACCTGAAGAAGCAATTGATGCGTTCAGAATGCATGTCCATGAGGGTGGAAAAAGAGCTTCGGCAATTGGTTCAAAGGCATGAAAAATGTGTATATGTTATATATCTTAATGGGGAATATTTTGAACAATAATAAAGCGATTGTCGATTATTAATATTTGTTTTCTAATCCAAAATAATAAAAGTCAACCCTCGTAATTTAGAATGAAATTGAAAATCTGAACCTACCTGAATCTAAAAATGATCTTGTGCCAAACTTGAAGTCATTTGGACTAAAACTTTGACCTTCGATTTCAAAAATGTTTTTGCATGCCGACGGGCAGCGCTAAACCGCTCACCGTCAGGAAGAGGCCCTGACCTTAACCAAGTTTCGGGCCCACTAAACATGATACCTGGGAAGCTTACGAACAGCTGATCCAAAGGCAATAAAGAAAAGACAAGACCTACAACAATCACCGAAATGGAAAGTCCATCCGTTGATAACATTTAGTTGCTAGTAATGGGCAATACTTCGATTGATTATTTTTTTTTAAATAAATTCTCAAACATTTGAAAAAATCTGCCATTTTCAATTTGTGTTCCCCCAAAAATTTCCTATCTGTTTTATACCCTTCATCCTACTGTGGTACAGTTTGTGCATATTGTATGTAACGCCAACGAAGGAAAACTCGAGACCATGTTTAGTATATCATCGTCTTAGAATTAATCTGAGTCGATTAGAAGATGTCGTCTCGTCTGTCTGTCTGTTCTGTCCGTCTTCTGTCTTGTTGATGATATTTTGTGTGCAAATACAGTTTTAGTCGATTTGTCTTAAAATTGTATAGGGTCCTGTTTCGGTTCAAAAGACGATTCCTATTGATTTTGGAAAAAATCGGTTCAGATTCTATGATTATAGCTGTCCATATATTTCCCAGATTCTGGTCCATAATTTCATGTTATACAAACGATCTTCCTCAATTCCGTACTCCAATATCAGCCAAATCGGTTCAGATTTAGATATAGTATATATGCATTCGCCGATCTACACTTCATTTGCCCACAGAGGCAACTTTTTTTGCTCCGAATTTAGGTGAAATTTTGCACAGGGAGTAGAATTAGCATCTATACTTATGCGCTGTCAAATTTGGTTGAATCGGTTCAGATTTATATGATATAGCCTCTCACTATTAGCTTTCGCCCAGATTTACACTCAAATGTCACTGAGGCCAATTTTTCTTGTTCCGATTTAGTTGAAATTTTGCAACAGGAGTAGAATTAGAAATTGTAGTATGCGTGCCAAATTTGGTTGAAATCGTTAGATTTTAATATATCCTCCTCATTAGCTTTCGCCCGAGATTCACAATCATATGACCCGAGGCAAGTATTAACTCCGATTTAGGTTGAAATTTTTGCAGAGGGAGTAGAATTAGCATTGCAGTTATGAGTGCCAAATTTGGTTTGAAATCGGTTCAGAATTTAGATATATCTCCCATATATAGCTTTCGCCCGATTAGGACCTCATTTGCCCACAGAGGCCAATTTTTTGCTCCGATTTAGTTGAAATTTTGCACAGGGAGTAGATTAGCATTGTATTCAAATTTGGTTGAACATCCGGTTCAGATTAGAATAGGCTCATCTCATAGCTTTCGCCGATTTACACTCAAATGATCACAGAGGCCAATTTTTTTTGGCTCCGATTTAGTTGAAATTTTGCGTAATTATAGCATTGTAGCTATGCATGCAATTTGGTTGACTCGTTCAGATTTAGATATAGCCCATATTATAATGTTTGTTCTGATTTCGACAAAAATGACATCAATACCAATATTATTCTTTGTAAAATCGCCACGCTTAGTCGAAAAGTTGTAAAAATGACTCTATATTTCCTAACTTCTAATACATATATATCGAGCGGATAATCAAAATAAAACTTTTGCGACAGTTTCCTTAAATTGCTTCAATTAAATGTTCCCATTATTTTTTTTACTAACATTGTGTTCCACCCTAGTACATTAAGCCGACTTAAATTTGGAGTCATACGATTTTGTAGAAGTCTATCAAATTTTTGTCCAGATCGAGTGATATTTAAATGTATGTTTTGGGACAACCTTCTATTATATGCACCCAACACCATTTGACGGATGTGGATATGGTACGAACCAATTTAGACTGCAATGTGGTGCAGAGTATAATATAGTCGGCCCCGTCCGACTTTAGATTTCTTACTTGTTTTTAAATAAATTCTCAAAATTTGAAAATTTTCTCTTTCCAAACCAATATATGAAATCTCAAAATTGGGATACAATTTAGTTAAATTTTCGCACGAGGTAGTTCATTCTTCCTATGAAACAATTGAAACTGTTCTTCCTATGAAACAGTTTATTTCTTTTTTCTGTGCCATATAAAATTACGACATTTTAAAGAATAATTATAGTTTGTGTCAGCTTGCACTTTTAAAGTATGATGACCTCTGAATTGACTACATCTGTGTTTTATAATTCCTCTAAGGGATACCCTTTTGCTTAAGTTTCTAGACAATAACGATCTCAAAATGCTAGTAAGCAGATGTACATGTACTCCTGTAACATAGGCTTGGACACACAACAAAAGTATGTGTGTGTTCAAAGTGGATGTTTTTGTGTGTGTTTAGATTTATATCAGGAATCGGATATGGTAATGCAAATGTACGAGTATGTGTGTGCTCTTGTAACAATAATGCTTTGAGTATCTATCTCCAACACATACATCGACCATCCATAATTTTATGCTTCTCTCGGTTTTGTCAAGAGCTTAATACACAACGACATATTCTTTCTATCTACAAATGATGGGCATAACAATTCATCTCTACGAAACACAAAAGGAATTTGTTTTTTAAAAAATTATAGTTTGTTGTTTTCAATGATACAATGAGGCAAGAAATTATTTTTTTTTGAGAAATATTTTTTTTGAAACCTTGGTCAAGACCTAGTATAAGTCAAGGGAAAACTAAATTCTATGTCTCCCTCTCTCTCTCTTCTCTCTTATCTCTCTGGTATATTAAATTGTCTATTGGTAATGTTTCGTATGTATTTATGCCTTTTAATCTTTTTTATGATCTTTACAATATAGGACAAAAATATCAATCCTGCTATGGGTTTGAGAACACAAGAGAAATATGTACTTATTTTTATTGTCGTCTATCATATATGAAGCCCATATAAAAGTTAAATATTTAATAGGCAGTTTTGCAAAATACTTGCTAAATGTTTTTCATTTTTGCTAGGCAAAACAAAGAGTTTCCATAGCATTGGAAAGACAATAAAGCATTACACACTACGATATATTGTACAAGGTTTGATTTTTTGAGGTTATGAAATTTCATGCATTAGTATTTGACAGATCCACGTGGGATTCAGACATGGTGTCAAAGAGAAAGATGCTCAGTATGCTTTGACATTTCATCATTGAATAACTTACTCAAACGAGCAACGCTTGCAAATCACTTGAATTTGTATTACAAAATCAGTGGCAGGAAAATCCGCTTTTTTATCGACAAATTTTGTTCGCGATGAGGTAATTTTCTGGTGAATGGCTACGTAATAAGCAAATTGCGGCATTTGGGGAGTGAAGAGCAACCAGGAAGCGTTCAGACACTGCCATGTCATCCCGAAAATGCACTGTTTGGTGTGGTTTGTACGCTGGTGGAATCATTGCGACCGTATTTTTTCAAAGATGCTGTTGGACGAACCGACGGTGAATGGCGATCGCTATCGTTTCGATGCTTAACACAAATTTTTTGTTGCCAAAAATGGTGAAAGAACTGAATTGGCTTGACAATTGTGGTTTCAACAAGATTGCGCTACATGCCCACAGCTCGCGATTCTATGGGCCATTTTGAGGGGGAAACTTCGGAGAACACGTTTCATTCAAGAAACTGAACGGTAAGTTGCCACCAAAGTCATGCGATTTGACCCTTTTAGACTATTTTTTGTTTGGCTACGTCAAAGTTTAAAGTTACAGAAATAAGCCAGCCAATATTCCAGCTTTGTAAGACACATTTCCGAAGAAATTCGGTTATTCCGGCCGAATGCTCGAAAAAGTTGCCCAAAATTGACTTCCGAATGACCCTAAGGACGCGCCGCGGTCCAACATGTTAAATGAATTATCTTCGAGAGAAAGTGAATGTCATGGACCAATCTAACGTTTCAAAAAAGCAACCGATTGAGATTTTGCATTTTATGCGTTTTTTTTTTTTAAAAAAAAATTATTCAAGCTCTTAACAAATCACATTCACCATTTATGTACACTATTTATGTATGGTTTTGGATATGAAATTTCATTTGATTCTGTGGATTCATTGGTCTTTACAATAGGACTAATATTAAATGTCAATTGAATTTACATGATGACGTTATTGATTTTAATCTTTGCCAATTTTAACAATTTGTCGATTATTTAAATGAAAAGGAATTAAATTATATAAGGTTTTGGTTTATTGGTTAAAAGGGGAGTTGTTGAGGCTATCCGTTGAGAGTTGTGGGGGTCCAAAGATTGGGATATTTGAATGTTTTGTTTTGTTAGTGTTACACTTACTATCTACATAAGGGCTTATGGCTATAGTAATAACGTCCTGCAAACTATATCGTAGGAAAGTGCTAGATGGATAGGGCAAATTTTTCTGAACATTCCTAGGAGAAACTGGGTGATTAGTTGATGCAAAAACTGCTTATCAAGAGCTATTGACACTTACCCCATAAGCAAGTACAGGTTGATATATACCAGGTATGGTTTCGGTTACACCATTATTTCAACTAAATTCGGTTTTCGATTTTTCGGCTTTTTTAAATCAAAAAATTTCCAAAATGTAATGGCTCTTCGATAACAAAAACTATTGTGCAAATAATTTTTTTGCACATTATGCATTGTAGCTCCGCATAAAAAATCTAGCAGAAGTATAGGATAAGACTTATTTTGAGATTCAGCATCTCTTTGGTTAAATTGTTTTTGGAATCAAAAAAAAAAAAAACACATTTTTTACTTTGAAGCATCTGTTACAATTGGATTTTAAATTGCATTTGTTTGTATGGTATAGCTTTTATACTATACCGCGAAAAGAAAATAAAAATTTTGTTATACTGCTATCTATATCCTAATTTTAATAATTTTATTGACTCCTAGATTTAAAGCCACGATTGTCGCTTAAAAACGATTTATTTTAAGGAAGCCGCATCTTCCTATTTTATCGAATTTTATTTTGTTTTTTTACGTAAAAATAAATTCCAGATTCATTATAAGGATACTCAAGATAACAATTAAAACAAAAACCACAGTATATATACGTCCGTAGTCTCGGCACAGGCCGAATGTTATTACCCTCCACCATTGATTGCTTAGAACACTTCTACGAAAAACTGTCATCCACAATCGATTACTTGGGTTGGCGGTAATACTTACCGATGTCAGGCTTATATTAAAACTTCTTAAACACGTTTTATAAATTGGTGAGTTACGTCCATACGTGGTATATTATTAGCGCTATACGAGACTATCAGTTATTCCGGATGGAATGTCTGGTGTTTGTACAAAGATTTTACAGTGTGTTCGGACGATTACGACTTGTCGGCGAGACTAATTAATCGGTAAATGTGTTATCGATCCAAAAACATGCGATTATGCCTATATAATGTGCCAATATATGGGATATGGTTTGAACGAGGCTTCTGTCGTAGGACGAGCCAGAATTGAAATATGGGGGTCGCTTTACATGGGGCTATTATACAATTATGACTTGATATGGGCCAATTCTTGTTGATTGGGATGATTATCTAGGGCTATATATAATATATGACCGATATGGACCAAGTTTAGGTATGGTTGTTAACGGCCATATACTAGCACAAGTATACCAAATTTCAACAGACTCGGATGAAACTTGCTCCTCCAAGAGGCTCCAAAACCAAATCTCGGGATCGGTTTATATGGGGGATATATATGATTATGGACTGTATGGACCACTTTCGGCATGGTTGTAATTACTAACACCACGTCCAAATTCACAGACGGATGAACTGCTTCTCTAAAAGCACCGGAGGCAATCTGTGTTGGTGTATATAAACTTAACACGTACCAAATTCAACGATGGATGAATGCTCTTCCAATGGTCTCGGATCAAATTGACGGTTATTGTTATTTAATTATGCCGATTGGTGTTTGAGGCTTTATTTCACTCTTCAATTTAACTGAATCAGATTGATTTTGGTCTTCTATAATATTAAAGAACTGAGATCATATGGGGTACTATAATGTCCCTTATAGACCAATACAACTTCAGCCGGATCGATTTGCTTTCTTGGTTTAAATGGGATCGTTTATATGGGTTATAATTGTGGTATGTTGTGAGATATATTGCATCATTTCAGCGGATCGGGAAATTTGCTTCTCTTAGAGCTCCGCCAAGCCAACTGGACGGTTATTTGGTGGCTAATAAACTGATGTGTATTACCACAGTAGTTTCCTTGTGTATGTATGTTTGATAATATGTGAATAAGGCTTATGCCAATTATGGAATCGACGAATGCATATTATATTGCTATATCTAAATCTAACCGATTATGAATATCTGAACAGAAAAGTGTTGCCCAAATTTGACGCCGATCGATTGGTAAAAGATCGAGGCAATCGAAAATCCGGGCGATACATATAATAATGGGAGCTATATCTAAATTTGATTCCGATTTTTTCAATTCATCCTTTGCCAAAAAGCACCCATATTACCCAAATTTCATCAAAATCGGTTAAATAATTCTGACGACATTCGTGTAGCATCTTAGTGTTCGTTTGGGCATATTATTAGGTCAATATTAATTTTCAGTATACACTGAACAAAATATGTCGTGAGCTCACACGATTCGCTGTCTTTAAATCACGAATGCAATTTTGCCTAGATAGAAGACGCATTTTCTCTTAATATAAAGTTTTTTTTCCTTGACCAATAAAGTCGATAAACTTTTCCAATGAAGTCGTTTGTCTTATAATTAAGTGATTCGAATTAAAAATGGAGTATCATAACAGGGGAAAGAAAAACTTTTGCGCTAAGGTCAATTGATTTAATAATTCAGAAAAATTCTTTTAAATTTAATGAATTGTCTTTAAATTGGTTGTGTTTTTGATCTTGACACCAAGCCAAAAAATCGTTCAAAATATAGGACAATGTTTTTCAAAACTTTATTTTAAAGAACTGTTTTCTTACTTGAAATATAGCATAATTTCTATTTGAAGTCGAGTCTGAATATGAAAATTTATGTTGCCGTTAAAACATTTTTAATGGACTTTGATAGCAGATGAAATAAAAAAACTCAAAAAACGAATAAACTAAATATTGTTTCCTAGAATCAAGGACGCAAAACTCAAATTTAGTAGAGAATTTTGTCTTATGGTAAATGTGTCCTTACTCCAATTCCCCGCTTCTTTGGCTCGGAATCAATACCAAAATCATTAGTATGAGGACAAATTTTTTAGTGTATGTAGCCGAAATTGTTTTCTACATCAAAAACTTTCGTTACAATGCTGTTTTATGCAAAATAACGGGACTTCCACCTTCTATAATGTCTCTATTGACAAAACAAAACCAAAAATACACGCACAAAAAAAATATGTTTGGAAATGTTTACCTCAGCCAATTATGTTAGTGTGTATTTAGATCATTTAATGGTCTAAAAACCATGTATTTTATCTTTGGGAATAGAATTTTCTGGTCTAAAAAAAAGTATTGTAGCAATAGTCATTTAAATGGTTCTCTAATGCATGTTCTATTATACAAAAATATCCCAGTGAACCATGGTCGATTTTGTTACGTGGTCGCCACAAAACAGCCCCAGTCACGACTATGGTCGTGACAAGCATGTTTCTTATCTATGTGTATAGGGCAGGAATATGTAAAGAACTATTCTTGGTTCTTGGAAATACTTTGGAAACCATTTCCACAAACGACGACTGTTGGTTTTAGTTGATTTTGTTCCAATAAGTATAGTTCCCCAATTAGATGTTTATTTCACATCGAGGAACGATTACCGAATCGATATTCAAATCATTGGTAACATTCGACAGCTGATTCTGTTCTATTTTTGTATCAAAGATGTATGAATTCTGATTAGTTTAGTTGTACCAATTGTTATGTCATTAGCCGCATTGTATGAATATCCAAAATGGTTGACGATTTGAGTATAAAAATGACGATATTCGATTGTTGTTTTGACGATTTGTGATATAAAGAATCTGGCAATACTGCTTGCGAGTCCAAATAGTGGTTGATAATGGATATGAATTTTTGTTAAATTGTTCATTAGTATTGGTATTATATAACTTCGTTGTTAAGATCGCAATATCATAATACATTGCTTGGCAATTGTCTTGGCTGTTTAAGCCTCATAGATTAGTAATAAAGTATTGAACTGACAAGTCGAAAGTATTTTTTTTTTTGATCGATTAATGGGTCGTTGCAAAAGTCGGAAAAACTCTCACCAAATATAAGAACTATACCCCCTGGAAGAGGTTCGTGACTTATACATGGAAGGAGAGTTCCATATTGTAGCTCTATAAATTGAGACAGTATTCCCCAACACATATGTATATTAATTAAGGTGTGTCGAAAAGATTGGACGACAAACACATAAACCCAGGTGATGGATTATATTTAAATTTCCTTTAGATTTTGCGCACTCACTTCCAAAGAGGTGTATGTCTCCATTTGCAGTCATGTTCGTTGATTCTCTCCTGTTTCACCTAACCTCTTTTAGGCTATGTCTGAATATTATATATTTGAAACCAACTCCAAACAATTGGACAGACAAAGCCTAGTAGAGGCTAGATTCAGACCAAGACTCATCACTGGTAGTTCTAAGTGTAGCACCCGTTACGACTAAAGATCACATTCCAAATACGTGTAGTTCGTCGTGCAAAACACACCGATCACACTATCAACACAGAGCACAACAATTTCACTTTCACTTGTTAGCCGTTTTGAATGTTTTCTTTTCGCGTTTTATTGCATTTCATGCGATTAGACCGAAGTGTTAATGAGGGCATATTGGCACGAAGAGTGGAACGCGTTGATAACCGCATCGACGACCACACCACACAAACTGCTGCTGTATATGTTTGGCATTCCAAAAGATAACACATATCTTTTGTTAAAAAAATCACCAGAATAAAGCTGTTGCATATACACACACACACGAACAAAATCACATTATCGTGTACCAATTCCAAATCTACAAACATTTATACGATTATAATACGAAACGAAAAAAAATCAAGGAGAAAAAAGTTCAAGTTCAAAGACAAATGGCGGCCGATGACGGATGGTGGCAGCTAATGCCAACTCGGCGAATTTGCAGCAGCAGAACTAAGCAATAACTAGCCCACATACGATATTTGTATTCGCTAGATTGTATTTAGATCGTCGTACCAGTCTCCGTATACACAAAGCAGTACGTAAAAAAACCAATACATACGCACGATGGTCGTGAAATAGAGCGAGAGTGAGAAAAAGAACGGCAAATGTATTCAAATGTTCCTATAAAAAGTATTCACAATCTCTCATTCTACTCTGGTCGTTATTCCCCATTGCTTCTCACGACCTCGACTAATGTACAATGGCTTTCACCACAAATAGGTAGTGTTAGGTGGAGAAGGGGGCAATTGATTTGTTTGCTTTCTATTGAGAGAGTGAGGGAGACATTTCACGAAGATGCCAGATTTAACAATTTGTTTCCCTCTGTATTTTTTTATTATTTTTTTTAAGAGCAAATAAAGCCGATTTGATGGCAAACGATACTTAATGATTTGTTGAGGCCGGCCAATGTGGACACACTAACTTTTTTATGCCAAACAATTTTGTACCATTGAAATGGTTAAGTTCTGTATAGGATTTTAGCAGATTTGTGATTTTTTTTCTCAACTTCCTATGGATGAGTAGTCATAAATACCATAGTTATGCATTTCAAGGTAAATAGATCTATTTTTTTTAAACCAAGTGTTGTTTATCCGAGCATCCAAATTGGAGATATTGGATTCCTCAGTGACCTTATGGGCATTACTAAAGTTGTTAACCCTCACTGCCAAATAATTTTGAGTTCGCAGAGAAAAGCTCGAATCCATGATGATATGTATATAAGATGGCTAAATGGACTTTCCATAATTGTGTAGTTATATATTAACTTACACCATACACACTTAGGTCAGTTACCATACTCGTATACTTAATTTAATAAACAGCTGGTCGCACGCAGGAAATATACTAACAGATAATATATCCTGGAGTTAATTTCTAATTGGAGGTTAAGAAGAGGCGTTTGTACTAGCACACCAATTATATGTTACAGCTAAAGTGGCTTTGTATCCCATATATGGCTACTAAGTTCGATGTAAGCTGCTAAGTCTGTAAAAGCTTCAAGGGAAATGATCGAAAGCAAAAATAATAAAGTTTAGGTTTCATTAAAATTAATTACATAAACTATGATCTCGTGAAGAAAGGATTAATTTTTGAGTTCGCGGCTGAAAAATGGTTGAAAAATAATTTAAATTTTTGAGTAAGTTTAAAATTTATTACTCATAAAAGTTACGTTAGCCAGGACTGAAAATGAAAAATACTGAAATATCGAATGAATTGAGAATGGTTCCGTAGTATCAAAATACATTTTAAATCGTGTTTTAAAAGTATCCCTGGGACAATAGCCCAATATCTTTCGATTGTAAGTCAATATCAAAGTGCATTAAAGACCAAATTCGTTTGATATTCTGCTTTCGGTATATGTATTTTCGCATATAGGTGAGTACTATGTTCGGGTTTCGAGTTGAAAAACACTTTATTTTCGCGATTACTTTTCCTAAAATAATGAAAATTATAAATGAAAACAAACATATTCCCGTAAAGTCATGGTTCGGCATTTAGAGGAACAAGAAACTCCACACAATGATGTAATTTATTCTGCTTTAAATTGACCTGATTTAATAAAGTAACGCGAAAATTTTCAACTCAAAAAAGCGAAAATTAGTACTTACCTCTATAACATGAACATAGTCATTATTTATATCTTCCATTTAATAACAGACGGCGTAATAATTTCAAATCAAATTTAATAACGATAATAAATAATAAACATTTTTAGTTGGTTCTTTCTGCTCTGTATTATTAGGGGATTTTTGTTTAAAATTTTTTGGACTGTGAAAAAATAATACCAATTTTTTTTTTAAATTTGTGGTTTTTAGAAATTGTTTATTGAAGACCAGTGTCAAAATATTAACGAGAGTTTTCATCTGTTTTTTACATGGCAAATAGATAAGATCGCGTTTATCTGATGAAGCTTTGTTATGCCTTGATATTTGTAAGAAAATTCACTTAAAACGATGCAGTACAAAAGGATTACAAAAAGAAAACAAAAAATATTGCTATATAATTTTCTTTTCTTAATAATACCCCATTCACATTAGGCTCGAAATCTACTAAAAGTGAATTGAAATTCCTTTTTTATAAGGAAAATGACAGATGAAATCCACTTAAAGTGGATGTTGGAAGTTTAATGTGAATGATGTGTTAAATCCAATTGGAGTAAGTTTCTTTTTAATTTACTTCATATGTTCTTTTTTGTGTGTGTTTTTTAATAAAATTGAATTAAACGAATTCTGTTTTGTGTTACATATAAATTTTTTGGTGTTGAGATTGTCATTTTCTGAAAATATTTTAAATATCCCAAAAAATTCGGATCCCAAAAATCCCGGTTTTTAATATATCGAAATACTCAATGTAGATACATTTCTTCAAGAGTATCCCATTTCATAGGTGAACAAACCGGCGGACACTGCCCACATACACAATACGAACAATTTCAAATATATTTTGTCCTTCCCGGTATATAATTCAGTTTTAGGAGTATCGATTTTTAGTTTTAGGAGTATCCGAAAAATCTAGTTTTAAGGAAAGTTTTACGTTTCTCTTGATTTTTACAATTTCTCACGAAACTGATCTGGCAGCCTATGGAAATAATTCACATCTACATATACAACATGTATCCATAAAATCTATCGATGTATGCGCGAGCAGCAAGCAGCGATAGTTGTCTCTATGAAGTCTTAGTAGACATTGGCGCCGGTAAAACTACGATCACTGTCAGTAGACACCTTCACTCATTTCCATTT
The DNA here is from genome assembly GCA_003123925.1 of Haematobia irritans. Lineage (NCBI taxonomy): Eukaryota > Metazoa > Arthropoda > Insecta > Diptera > Muscidae > Haematobia > Haematobia irritans. Next base: position 11,504 of record PGFW01016260.1, on the reverse strand, counting down.
GTTTCTGTCCATTGTTGCTGACCTTTCAGATTCCGATATTTATTCACTAGACAAAAATCCTAACACAATTGAATATATTTTCTAATGCCTGTTGTAGATTAAAGTACTGTTTATTTTTTGGTGTATTTTAAATTGGTGAGGCACAACACATCACGGAAAAGTTTTTGTTTTGCACTTTCTTAAACAAATTGGAGCATTTGCGTGGCACGACTTGTGTATTCATTTGTTTAGAGATGGAGAACTGATGAAAGTTTCGTGCAATCTCTGGCTTGGCTTTGCTACCTCCTTTGATCGAAGAAAGAAGTTTTTGGAGCGTTTGTCCCATTTCGATAACAAAAATTCACTTTTTTTAATTTTGCAAAAGACGGCGCGAGAAGTGGCAAAATATCAAGCAACAACACAACGGTGCAACAATAATCTCGTTTCTGATCGAACGACAACGACGCGACCGACTGATCTCAACACTCACACAGCACTCGTTTTAAATAAACTCGAGTTTAAAATGATTTTTAAGGCTTTATTATAGTCTGTAGCTCTGCAAGATTCTCGCAAATATCTGTACGTCTTTGGCTTTCATTTCTTTCGTCTCCGAATTTACTTTTTTCACTTTTTTTTTAAATAAATTTCATTGTTTTCTTATTGCTTTGTTGTTGTTTTCATTTCTTGTGGAATACTGGAGTGTTTTTTGTGTGATTGCTTGTTTCACAATCTCAGGTCGCCGGCAGCTAGCTGTCAGTACGAATACAGTTTGTGTGGGGGCCTTGCTGTGACGTGATCAGGCCACATTTTTTGTATCTTGCTAGTAGACCGTTAATCGTTGCTTTTGGATTCGGCCGATTGACTCACTGCTACGGCTGTTTGTATACTCGTTTCTATAAGATGTGGCTGCAAAGAGCTCGTGATTCGCACGACGGGGACAATAAGATCTAAGGTCGCGTGGCAATATCGTAATCTACCAGTCTGTATTTGATGTAGGGTTCTTCACGCCTCGCATATTCGCTCGCGAAACAACACAAAACACCGCACGGATACGCTCGTCCACCTCGCGCTAGCTCCGCATATTCCAATTCGCAACAAAGAAATAATCACTTTACGCCGTATCAGCTCCGCACCGCCAGCCGGCCTATGCGTTTCTATCCCACCCCGCGTTCGTAAGAATGCCTTGTTTTCGTCTTCTGTTGTGTATCTGTGTCTTGTCGCTTGATCGGTCTGCGGCGCCATCAAATACTTTGTTCTTTCGTTTTTACGCAGCTACTTGATAATTTGCACTGGCGCGCAGATCTCACGGTCAAAGCTTATGATGGCAGAGTGCATGATATGTAGTGAATGACGGTTCAACCACTCGAATTCCTTACCCCCGAATTCGTTAAATCAGGATGTCAACAACATTTTAGGCAATTCTTTTTTTGGAGCTTTGACATGACCGCACTCAGTCCCGAAAATTTTTATAGCTGCACTGGCTAGCCCACCACTTGATATTATGAGGCTTTTGATATACCTGTCACTAGTACAACTCGCCTCTTAATTTCTGTCTTATACTGATACTCACAGTCCGGCCCTGCTCATTCCGTCTCGCAAATACTTCAGTTGCAGCTCGCACTTTGGCAATTCCAGGCGCCTTTAAGAACAAATCCTAATCTCGTTTCGTTATGATAATTCAC
>PGFW01016254.1:31411-42913 GCA_003123925.1 Haematobia irritans | reverse complement strand
TGGTAGCCTATTGTAAATATTGAATTTGGAAGCATGATAATTTCTATATTAATAGAAATACTTACTTCCTGGGTAAGGCAGGGTAGCATAAGGATTAAAGCCTTGTGGCATTGGTGGTGGAACGTAAGCGGGATACGGTACATTAGCTCCAGCTCCGTAAGGCATAGGCATACCTTGTACTGCTTGGCCGGGTAAGGCACTATTTCCTGTGGTGCTGATGAAGGAGCAGAATGATGGAGTTTGAAGGGAGGTCTATTAAAACAGGATTATCATTCCAATAGTTGAAGCAAATACAAAAACAGTAAATCTTTTCACAATTTTTGACTAAATTTTATCAGAGCCTAAAATTATGTTAAAAATATTATAGAATTGTTCCCCTAACATCTTGGTGTGCGCACATTATAATTTGGAAAATAAAGTATTGCATTTATGAAATATCGAACCAACCAACGCTTTGGAATAAATTACTTGTTATAAATTTACTTTGTTATACCTTATTCACTTGCTTTAGCTACAAGAGTAATGTTTAGTTTAGATTTTTCAAGAAAAATTATCATTTATAGTTCGTTTTAACTCATTCCGATTAAATCAAAATGACCCTCAGTGTCGATCTAGACCTGCAAATTTTAGCTGATGCATCGAAATATTCTTGACCAGATCTGTCGGTGATTTCTGGTAGGACTCTAGGGTTATTTTTATGATGGCCAGATATGAAAGCAATCTGCTTATACATTCGTATGAATTATTCTACATATTACTAAAATTATATACGATATTCTCCGACAAAGAAAATAAATGAACTAGTATTATTATTATTATTATGATTGTGTTGACCAGTTTAGACCAGCGATGAAATATCGAAATCGGGGTTTCGTGACATTCAAGGACCTTTACAGATCTGGTATAGAGTCAAAATCTCATCGAAAACTATCCGACTGATTGACCACCTATTTCTCCACACAAACATTTAGTTATAACTTACCTGTACCACTTCCCGATGTTGATGCATAATGTGATGGTAGAGGTGGTGTTGGTCCAGCTCCTTGACGGCTTGATTCTGTTGTTAAATCTTTTAGCAATTCTTCCTTTTCGGTTTTGCGAGCAAAACAGAAATCGGATATTTTATTTTGGAAAACAACCAAGAGTTCTGTTAAGTCATTGTAGAACTTGGTGCCTTCTTTGAGATTACCCAACAATTCAATGAAGCTGTCATAGGCTGTAGCCAATTCTTGGCATAGAGTGTCTCTCGATGTACTACTTGAACCAGTTTCTGATACAAATTCGCTGTGAGCTATTTGAATATCGGAAACCAGTGCCTTTTGACGCTCAACACTGTCTTTAATTTGTTGTTGCAAGGGTTGTAATGTTTCGCCGATGCGTTTTAGTGAGAGAGCTGAGCTATCGTACGTAAGTTCGTCAATTGCTCCATCTTTTGCGCAAAGCTTCCAAGAATTCGTTTTTCATATCAAATGTTGCAGATTTTAACTCTGATTCTATAACATCACGTTCGGCTTTAATAGTTTCTACAGATTCATATATCCTTGAGTTTATTTACGCTGGCACAGTTTGGATCTACAGATCCTCCTGAGGCAGGCATAGCCTGTTGCAATTGTCAAATGGGCAAAGAAAGCAATTCAATGCCTTTCTGGTTCTTTTCGAATTTCTCACGCACTATTCTATCGGCGGCTACAGCATTATTAATAACTTCACGATATTTCTTGGAGTTCGTACGGAACACTTCCCCTAATTTTTCGGACGAGAGACGAGTCCATTTTTCTTTGAACTGAGAACGCAATAGATTGTCCGAATCACGTTCCTCGTCCAGCATTCTTTCGGTTTCGTCAAGAATTTCACGGTTACGGTTGAGAAGTTCGGGCAGTTCCTTCAGATGTCCATTGATGGCTTCAATGCCTCCCTTTTGGCGAACTTCATTTGATTTCTCTATCAATGATGGGGGCACACCTGAACCACCATCCGTACTTTCAACTGCCGCTGGAAGATTAAGACTTGCCAATACTCCATTCAAAGTTTGTGTAGCTTCTCTAAGCTTCATAATTTCAGCATTTACGATTTCATTCTTGCGCATATCGGAAGCCTGTAGAGCACGATGCAATTCTACAGGAACCAAACCCTTAAAAACATCATCAAAATCTTTTGCCATAGGAGAAGACATGGCCAATGGTTTTGCCAATTGGGCTTTTCCGGGAGATTGCAGGGCAGTTACGTCTGGTATCATTTCATTATAAATTAGATCATTATCTTTTACGGATTCGGCTAAATTTCGTTTAGCTTTATTGAAATATTCTTCCAAATACGTTGGATTATTGGAACGGGTTTGGGCCGATTTGAAAAGATCAACGGCGTTGCGCAAACGTGCGATTTCCTCTCCAATTTTCTTGGCAGCACGGCAAACCAAACTTTGATATAATTGAGTAAGAGCATGGAAGCCGGCTTGTTTGCCAGCGACATTGGGTATCCATTCCTTCTCCCATATCATTTCGAACAGATTCTTTTGCATGGCACGCAATACATCGGAGTTAGAACTTCTTCGCGTTTTGTGCCAATCAATCAGTTTTCTTGTATTATTTCCCAATTTGCATGAATATATATCTATTAAACTAACAATATCATACTAAAGCCCAAACACTAATATTAATATAGAGGCTGTTCCTGGTTACTCACTCCTAAAAAAATTAAGCCTAAGTGAGTGAACTTCTAAATCGCACTTTGACATATCTGTCATCTTGTGTGGTGGGCGTATTATATTTCTATTTTACTTATTATTCGAGCCTAACTTTTTTTTGCTTCATGTGAAAGACACCACTAAAAGCTAAGCTTCTGTAAAATTTTTCAGTTTAAAGTTAACCGAAGAGAAAATATAGCAATCTTACTTCGTGTTAAACTGACAGCTAAGCTTTAAAGGGTGACGGCTAATTAAAGTTCGAGTTTTAATGCGTTTGGCCTTGCGATATTCAATTAAACTGGCGCTAAAACTACGACCAATTAATTTTTAACACAGCGCCCAAAAAATATAGTAAATCTTGCTATTTTTTAGTAAAATTCCACATCGCGATTTTGACTAGCTGATACAACAGTGTAACCCAGGTCGCTGCGGGTAACCAGAACTAGACTCTTATATTGGTCTTTGGAATCCCACCATCAAGTTATATTACAAAAGACTCTCCGTGCTCTCTAAAGCTAGAATAACTTAATATGTTTTTATGTGAGATCAAAGTTTTACGACACCTCCTTTTAAATACCCTTTTTCCAATCCGACTCCACTGTGTCCCGTAGGCGTGCTACTCAAGGCCCTCACTCCACATAAGTTCTAGTGCACATTTTAGATTTGTAACGCCAAGAAGGAGAGGTAAGCATTCATTAGGGACACCTTTTAAGAGTATTTGACGGAACTCAGCTTACATCATATAGAACCTTATCTCATTCTAGGAAGGCATCGAGTGATTGTATGCGGCATGGTCCGTCTGTCTAGTCTGTTCGGGTGGTTAATTTTTGTGTGCTAAAAACATAGAGAAAAGCTTTATTAGACTGAATTCGATCGATTACACTTCATAGATAAAGCTAACTTGACTAATACGTCCTCCAAATATGGTGCCCTTATCAAAAGCATCCTTCCATTGAATGGATCTGTAATTCATTAGCTGGTATCTTGTCTCGAGAGCACAAATCTGATCATAATAACTAGATAGAATAAACAACCAAGTTAGCGATAAACTGGGACAAAAGAGCAATAGCCATAAAGCAAAAAAGATAACGAAAGTACTTTTTACACATTTAATTAAGAGGGCAATTTCAGTTTTCGCCTTCGGACATACATATGAGCGACGTCATTCCTAGTTTTATTTTCATATTTTTCAAAGAATTTCCATATGGAAGCATTACGTTGCCTGGCAAATTGTTGAACAGCAGTTTTATAAGATTCTTTTGCCTCTGGCGATGCTCCGCTATATGTACTCTGGATTAGATTGTTGAGGGGCTTCTCAACATCCACCTCTGCTGGCTTTTTAAGGGGCACTCCCAATAATTTCGACATGACTTACGATTATTTACGCAATACTACTTCTTCTGGTCCAATGCAATTTTCCTACTTTGATTTGTTTTAAGGTATGCTATCAAAAAATCCAGTTCTTGCCTCACACAACAGATATGATGACGACTTTTTCGGCAAGTGTTTACGAATGTCTAGCTCAACAACAACACTAACAACGGCGGTAGAATATAAACCGACAGCAAATGTCAATTAATACTATTGCCAAAACAAAAGCTTAGCGCATAACGGCATAATTTTCAGCGTAGTACTACAACGTACACTAATTTGAATTTTAAATTGTGATTGGCAACACTGGTATTACCTTTTGCAAAATCGAATCGTCGTTCATAATCTCCTGTTGAATATAAACTTCGTTTATGTCGATAACCTATGTTTATTTACATAATTTATTATAATTGTAAATATATACCCTGTGTGTATTTTCATGCGCAAAGGTCACAGTTATGGGCGATATGATACTCAAATAAAAGCTTTATAAAAAAAATCGACTATGCAAAACCCGAGGAAATAAATAAATAAAAATGAAATGAAAAAATACAGGTAAAAGCAAGCGGATTTGGAGGTGAGCCCATAGTAATGTAAAGGATATTTTTGCCTGTAGAAAAATGTAGCGTTATTGTAGCGTCTCCTACCACTGCCCAATCGATAATTTTCTATTTGTTTTTTTCTCACGACAGTCAATATTTATATGATTTACTTGGAATTTGAGACAGAGACATCGGGCCTAATTTAAATAGCTCCCAAAAATATGCATACCCCAATTTGTCAGTTTAGCCGGTAAAATCAAAAATAAATCTGTAAAAGCATGACAACATTATTACTTTTTTGGTAAATTTTGCTATACCCGGGTGGGGAATGCTCCAAAGCAACAATTGAAAAAGTTTATTTACTTTAAAATGAATTATTAAAGAAAAGTAATCGTGGAAAAAATTGCTATTTTAGCGCGATAATGCAAATTTAATACTGGCCTTAAGTAACTATTTTACTCCATTTATTGCCGGATCTTACACAAAATTAACATAGTGGTAAACTAAATAGGTAGATAGACGAATAAAAATGATATATAATATATATTTATAATGAAACCCCAAATTGTTCATGAACTCATCCTTTTTGATTTACTATACAAAACCATACTATCTGTTGTATGTCGTCATCGAAATGATGTAGATTTGATGGTCGCTCCTTATTGAGAACAGAAGGAAATTATTATTTTTTTTTTCGTTGTCCAGTTACTCCCGAGAAAGAATTATTTGACTAGTGGGAAGGTTAGGTTAGGTGGCAGCCCGATGTATCAGGCTCACTTAGAGTATTCAGTCCATTGTGATACCCAACATTGGTGAACTTCTCTCTTATCACTGAGTGCTGCCCGATTCCATGTTAAGCTCAATGACAAGGGACCTCCTTTTTATAGCCGAGTCCGAACGGCGTTCCACATTGACAGTGAAACCACTTAGAGAAGCTTTGAAACCCTCAGAAATGTCTCCAGCATTACTGAGGTGGGATAATCCACCGCTGAAAAACGTTTTGTGACGGCCACCATATAACATATGAAATACATTTCGTACAATTTTACCATTCGTATGATTAATTGTACAACTTGTAAATATATGAAGTATTTCATTGCCTACTGGGGAATTTCTGGCATGTCTCATATTCTTTGCGCAACACGTCGATATTAAGACTGATTCGCCATTTCCCTTTATTAACTGTTGCCATCATCATGATTTGATAGGAAGGTTTCGGTAGAATTACCCTATACCTTACCAGACATCACGTCTAAAAATACCATTGTGTACACATGAGTGCCATCTATTGGTTAGAATGGGCAACGCACATATCATACATGGTTGTATAGAAAGGGGAGTAGCGAATGCAGAGTTGTGATTAAAAAAGAGAGTTGTGGAGACTGACCTTACACAAAGTCGTGAGACAGGCTTAGCACAACTTATTGCAACTCACGCTTGTCATTAGTGAAGTCAAAGTCGAAGTCAGTGCGTTCAAATAAGGTACTCCCACATAGGAGTTGAATTGGCAGTATTGTTGTTAGTGCAAAATAACCTGCAAATTTGAATTTTTAAATCGGCATCGGTATATGGAAATATTATTTTTTTCGGTAAAGTTGTGGAAATTATAGAATACTCTGGACGGGATTATAGTGTTTTATTTTTTTTAAATATAGATATTATTGCAACATTAATAAGCGGATATATTGGATTTATGTTAACTTTTCGTCATTTTATAATACACCTCGGGTAAGAATAAATGAACAATGTGCGCCAGCACAAATGCTACATTTCTTTTTATCTAATTATTATATGTTGCGAATAATAGGATTTGTGTCAAGACTAAAGGAGTTTGGGATTAAGAAACCCTGTGACACAACTGGTTTCGCTAATTAGGAATTCGCCTGTCATCTGGTCTATGGCGTTTTGGGACATATCTACCCTGAAGGCACTCGAAATCCCGAGGTTAATAACCTCTACTACACGGAAACAATGTTAAGTGAGTAGAAACATTACAACATGCAGAAACAATATACATATGAGCAAATTCTTTAAAAATTTACCACCCAAAATTAATAAGTTATAAAAATATTCGAAAAAAAAGAAAACGTAAATTTTGCATAAACCTTCTTACGTAACTTGAAATTCACGTGGCTTCACTATTTTCACTTCCCCATTTTGTAAAAACGCAACAAAAAAAGAAAAAACAAGAAAAAAGGAAAAATCAGTAAATCTTCAAAATTTATTAAAAACGAAAATGATCCAAATAAATAAAAAAGATTGGAAGAAAAACTAATTGAAAGTACATCAAAAGAATCAACACGATAAAAAAATATTTAAAATCTCATTTAATAAATAAATATGTTACTGAATTAAATCCTAATGTAATGTAATGAATTAAATCCTAAAAACCAATAAGCCAAATTTCTTGAAAACAATTTGAAAGCTTATATTGTTAATTTATGTACAAAAAGCTAAAAAGGCAAATCATTAAAAAAATATTTGAAAAATAATTATTCAGATAAAAATCATTTTTATGAAAGAAAACAAACACAATTATGTAAAAAGCATGCAAACTTAAAAAAATAATTTAAAATTGTTATTTATAAAAATTTAAAACAAAAAGAAAAAGCTCATATGAAAAATTGTAATCTAATAAAAAAAAAAATAATTTTGTATTTAAATAATAATAATAACATCCAAATTCATTTTTTTTATTCTTTGGTACAAAATTAATTTAATGATATAAAAAGTATAATGAATGTTCCCTAAAAGTGAGTGAAATTTGGATTTTATTGTTATCATTCCATTATTTGTATTTATACTGTTATTTATTTCCATTTCTAAATAATATCTAGTTGTAAGGTTATTTTCAATTTTATTTATACAAAATTTTTAAAACAAAGACAATTATAATGAAAATGAAACAATACATTAAAATGTGAATCGATCATTGAAATCAAAATGTGCTATGAGTTTTTAATTAAAGGATTGAGGATGTAGCTGGGTTGTAGAGGAAGTGTCGCGTGCAATTTCCTTGGAGATTCTTTTATATTAATAATGGCTTGAAAGGATCTCAAGGATGATCTATATAAGGTCATGTTAAGGGGGGTAGCCTGACGAACCACGTCCAAACTGGTTCGGTAAATCGTGTAATAAACAATTTTACATACTGGGATTTTATAAAAACGTTTTAAAGAATGTCCGTCCGTCCGTTTTTCTGTTATGAAAATTTAAATTTCTACTTGTCCATTGTTGTGAAATTAGGAAGATGAGAAATTATTATCAACACCAGGCACTTCATATTTAAATGGATGGATAATAACGGATCGAAACCCACATTTCCGGCGAGCTACAGCCGCAGCTTAAATTCATAGTGCCACCGTTATCACCACAAATCTTGTCCACACAATTTGGCCGCCAGCAAAGCGTGGAAGTAGTAATGGTTCTAACACTGCTATCGCTGTGCAAGTCTATTCGTTTGAATTCTAAATAAAGATGGTATTAGTCTGTATAGTGCAATTGTCGAACCATGTTACTGTCTACTTTAAGGAAGTGGATCTTAAATTTTTTGCCACTGGCATGGTTTTCGTAACCATCTTTTGCCCCATGTGTTTGACTATACTAGATATGATTTGTAAGTCCCGGGAAACAAGTGTCTTATGTATACCAGTGTAACGATCATACAATTGATGAGATAATTCATACATAGGCTACTATTTAACTTTTGAACTAATGTAATACATTATAGTAATGTCATAATTAAATAATTAATTTTGTTTTGATTTTTGCTATACTATAATTTTTAAATACCATAAGTTGAATGGGTTAAAGTAGTTAACAAATATGTTTTAATATGTTTTGTAATTTGTGGAGCCAATTCTTTAAAATGTTTTTAATACGAAAATTATAAAACAGATAACATCCAATAAAAGAATAATCAAGAGAAAAAGTTACAAGAAGTAATAGATTGTAGTTTCCTGAAAATAATTCTAGGAAAATGGAACTATTTTTTAATGATTTAATAAATATAAAATGAATTTAGAAGAAAAATATGAAAAATTTCTTATATTTATTATGGGATTAAGAAAAAGACCTTATTTACACCAACAATAGTACAAGATAAAAATAATAGAATAATATGAACAATAATTTTCTAATCATTGTGTTTCTTTTTTCGCCACTTCTCGAAGCAGGCAGTACAAAACCACCTCAATCTGATGAATCCTTGAATTATCTGAAAAAAAAAGAAAACTAATTTTAGAAAATTTTGAAGTTTGTTTTTTTTTTTTAATTAACCAAATAATTCAAAAACTAAAAACAAAAAAGAAATGAATTGTTAAAATAAAAAAAAAAAAAAAACAAAAACGTCTGCGAATTCCAAAAGTTGAAAATAGTTGGTTAAGCAAAAATTTAAAAACAAAATCTTATTGGGCCACTTTTTACGGTATTTTCGATTAACGTGAAACAACGTTTTCTTTTAATTTTCAATTTGAAATTTACGTTAAACTTCGTTACTTTCATTATCAATACAAAGTGAGAATTTTGAGTTATACATAATGAAGCTTAGATCAAAATCGGCCAGTGATACCATGTCGAACTGACGAGAACTACGAAACAAATACAACAGAACAACTACTGCTACTGTGACGCAACGACAGCCAATGCACACCACTGTTTACGACGTTTGTACTACAACTCGCTACTACATCGGCAAATGCTACCGTGGAGTTAGACATTGATGCAAAACTTTAACATTGGGTCCTAATAGTTTTTCGTCTACAGGGAGTGATAGTACGTTTCCATTCCACGTTCATAAAGCCTTACGGGATTTGAATTAGAAAGTGATTTCTCAATCACAAAATGATCGTGAAAATGACAATTCCCATCAGTACCTACAAAATTCAAAGGACCTGTCAATTCAGGAATTATGTATGCACCTCAGTAGTGTGCTGCACAGGCAGGTTCGATGAGGGAAATGCAGGAAAGTCTTATGAGATTATACAGAATAGTAAGGGACCATAAGGTTGAACGAGCAATTGTAGAATCGGAACAGGAATCAGGGCAGATCCAATATCGACGACAATGTTCCACACACAAGTACGAAGGACGAAATTCAGCATGATTTCGAATGACCAGATAAGCATACTCCTCAACAACAACAACATATTGCCACCGACATAATTTTTCGTCAGGGGTCCAATAATGCTAGTTTACAAAGGGGTTATAGGACACACAACAGGGACTGGGGCAAAGTCAACATTCGTTAATCGCGTCGAATACTAACACATTTCAACAAACAGACATAAATTTGCGCACCCTCCCGTTTCTAACGCATATTTCCGAAGTGGTAATAACCAGAACTAACCAATTTCATCTTGATAGATTTAGTTTTTCCACCACCAGCCGGATTTCTATATCACCTGTCAGTCGAACCATAACAGAACTATTCAATTTCCCAACAAATGGACCTATTTGTCCACACACAGCTCAACAAAACTGTCATTCCATCTTCTGCCTTTGGGTTTTTTGTCCAAGGACACTAAATAACTCATTGATATTGATAAATGGGCATACCAATTGACGGCAGTAGTAAATCTGTTAGCGTATACAGATTTTTTGTTTCGGGTGGAAACTATCAGATGCTGATACTGATGGCCATGGCCGTCCTATAATGAAAGTTTTCACCGGTTGCTATCTGGAAACGCTTTCCGAGTGGTTCTGGAATTTTCGAAGACAAAATCCGAATTGCGACTGGGATAACCTAAGGTATTATTTCAAACGAAAATTCCAGAGATTCGAGAGCGATTTCGAAATACAACGCAGGATCATGGGAGAGGCACATTTTCAATGAAAATGCGATTAATTTTCTTCAGGATAATTTTTGGACACTAATTAATCAGTGAGAGTATCCTCCAGAAAATTGAATTGTTAAGATTGTCAAAGACAATCGAAGGATGGACTGGCTCAGCTTGATATTTCATGATATTGTCACATGGACTATCTTTAGAAGAGTGCAGGCTGCGGAAAGAAATCTTTCCAAACGAAGCTCTTTATGCCACAACAACAACAAACAACAAATTTTCGTAAGTGAATGAATTAGAACTATTCAAATTGATTTCAACTATGAACAACCACATGATTCGATCAAACCATCATATTCGAAGCAATTAAGGCTTGGTACCGCCTTGTGAAACAGCTTATATGCTGGAATTGTAGGCATTCAGGCCACACATTTGTTGAATGCGAATCCGAGAAACGCAACCTGTTCTGCTACAAATGTGGGTTCGAGAATGTTATTACACCGAACTGCCCAAGATGTATGGGAAAAGAACAGAAGAGCATGATGAGGACGGGGCCATTTCCCATTGTTCGGATGCCAACCGCCCCAATAAGTATTCGACCTGTAACATTTCGTTACAGCGTTCCACACTCGGTTTTACAATTTACCCAAATGAGTGCGTCAGAACGAATTTTAAGTTAACCAGCACAAAACTAATCTAAATCATTATCAAAGAGATGAGTACAATTCTCAGAGACGTAATATCACCCCTGAGAATCGAAAACCAAAACTGAAAGTTTGACTCCAGTATGAAGAAGACTTTGAATTACAATCGAGTTAAGGGAAGAAATCTTCAAAAGATTTCCAATAGGGCCCTTCGAAAACATAATGAAATGCAAAGGAACGCGATACAACAATAGAAAAAGTGAAAGAGAATTGTTATCCATTTCAAGCTTATGTTCAGATAATGATATAAGACCATATTTAGACGTCTCAATAAACAATGTCCCTATGAGAGGTTTAATGGATAGTGGTGCCAATGTTTCCTGTCTAGGGAAGGATTGTTTGGAAGTCGTTGATGAATTGGGTGTAGAAATTTTTGATTTTTAAATCGCTTAATGTCGAACAGAGATGGAAGAGGGAAA
>PGFW01016250.1:2444-15165 GCA_003123925.1 Haematobia irritans | reverse complement strand
GTAGAAAAGTTTCGGCCGGGACGACTATATCATACCCTAAACGACTTCCTACTGAATTAGTAAACCATTGTTTGTGGGGTATAAATGGATACAGGTTTGCGGGAAAAACCCGGCATTTACTATATAAATAACATTATATGGGTACATTGTTATGTGGGTTTTATCACAATCTGAACAGATAATGATGTGATATTTAGGAGCTGTAGTTTCATTCTGAACCATACAGAGTTAGTATTGCCAACTAATATTGAGCTTCCAATATTACACAAATGAGTGAAAGAAGCAATAGGTCGGGCGGGTCCGACTAATCATAACCAGAGAAGGAATATGATCACCTAAACATCCTTTAAGAGCAATAAATGTTATTTTTTGGGGTGGTGACACATGTAACACTGGTTTTCGAACATGTTCTTTTTCGGAAATATATGTATCTGATTTCGGCAAGCAGGTTATTATTGACGACGAAAATAACATTTTAGTGACAAACATTGTTACAATGGTACCATACAAAATTACATTTTTCTTGAAACATGTTTGGGTGATAATTCCCTTCTCTGAGTTACCCTTAACACCTCCTTCTATCCTGAATTAGTAAACATTGTTTGTGGGTATCAATTGGTACAGGCGCTATTGGGGAAAATTCCGCATTTTCCTTTTTAAGTAACATTAACTCGGGTACATGGTTATGAAGTTTTATCACAATCCTGAACAGAAATGTTTGATATTGAGTTAGTTAGGTTAGGTGGCAGCTGAATAGTATCAGGGCTCACTAAGACTATTCAATCCATCTGTATACCACATTGGGCAACTTTCTTCTGCTTATCACTGGAGCTCGCGATTCCTGTTAAGCTCAATGACAAGGGGACCTCCTTATTTATAGCCGAGGTCGACGGCGTTCCACATTGCAGTGACACTTAGAGAAGCTTTGAACCCTCCAGAACTGTCACCAGCATTACTGAGGTGGATAATCACCGCTGAAAATCTTTTTGGGTGTTCGGACCGAAGCAGGATCGAACCGACGACACTTGTGTATGCAAAGAGCGGGCATGCTAACCATTGCACCACGGTGGCTCCATGTTGAATATTAGGAGCTATACACCCAGAAAAAAAGTGACCACTTTCTTAAGTTAAAAATGAACTCATTTGGAGTTGAAAGTCTCTTCGTATAGCGCCAAAGACATTTTTATTTTGTTTGACAAGTGTATATTCGTTAGAAATTCAGATAGAATGGTCATTCCCTATATTGAGTACATTCCTATATTTTATGTACCACTCATACTACAGGATGAAAAAAATTTAAACTGGAATTGATTAAGTATGTAATGGATTTTATTGGAACTTTTTTCATTTCATTTTGGACAAATTTTTCACTATTTGTGGTAACCTTTTTACTTCAAGTTAGAACCGCTTACCTTCGGTTTTTAAATACAGTTTCATTTATTTTATGTAGGCATTTCTTTCTTCAATAAAATAACATGTTTATTAAATATCATTAAATTATATTTATTAAGATTAACAGCGATCGATCTGGTCTTGAAATATTAGTTTATTTTACCACTATTTCCATTTTCCAGTAATGTCATCAACATAAAAGCATTTTTTTCTTCTTCGTCTTACCTTTCACTTTAATAAGTTGCTGTGAACGATTTTTGTCCTCCTTTTACAATTTCAATCAAATATAAAATTCTTTTTCACACAAACGTTACGTCTCTGTATGAATGTTGTGAATGAAGATTCCAAAATAAATGACGAATGAAGGGTATCTTATTCTGCTTGGCAGTTTTTCTTTCTTTATACCCATCAGAGGCATTGATAGTCTTATTGTATTTTATTAGTTCAATAATTTCTGAAAAAAAAAGCAAAATTTTCTCACTAATTTAAAAAATAACAAATTTTTATTCTTTATTCTTTTATTATTGTTACTATAAAGGCAATCATTTGGTCTAAGGAAACGGGATAATCGCGGTGAATTCGTTTTATTTTAAAAAAACAAACTCTAAATTACTCTTTTTCAAGTTCAATTAGTATAAATTCAGGAAAGAATATTCAGCTACGGCTTTCGCTTTCCAAATCCGAATTGCGGGCCCTCACCACTTGGACCTTGCCATCAGATTATTTAGTCAGCCACTTGTCCACCTTTCTTTCGCCGGCAGAGAGCGCAGTTTATTCACTGAAACTGCTGTCGTCCTTAGCAGTTTTTTTGGTCTTCTTTAGGTCGCTTGACAATAGCCAGTATTTCTCAATTGGCGGAGCTCGGCGTGTTTGGAGGATTCTTGTCCTGGAAACCACCTGCACGTTGTTGGCGGCGTACCACTCATGGCCTTTTTCTACCGTAACGGCAGATGCCAAATTACGCCAAAACAGTACGGACACCGTGTTTCTTTCAGGAAGGGCGCAGACGTTTATTCAAACACTCTGTTCACGGTAAATTCTTGGTTGACAGTCCCGGAGTTATGAAAAATGCTGCTTTTCAAATGCTCAGGTACAGATGATGCCAAACCCAGACTATTTCTTTGCAACTTTGACAGTTTTTATGGCTCTGAAATATCCTGTACCATGTCCCCTTCCTTTGCCGTATATAACTCCTGTTCCGGAAGCTGGCTTGTAGGTCGGCTTTGATTGTAGTTTCGTCGTACATACCACACCATCAAGCACTTGCTCAGTCGTGTGTAAGCCTCCGCGATCGCAACTTAGAGTACGATACGTATTTGTTGTTTAGATTCACGCAGAGGTACAGTCACATCTATCGTATCTCTCGCTAGGTTCGTATAGTCCGGCTGCGTTTTTTTTGTGCTCGATGCACGGTGAAGACGATACACTCCCAGCTTATTTGGCGGCATCTGGAGAGATGAGGTTAGGGTTTCGCTTTGAAATACCGGAAAATCTCTTTGTCGTACTCAGCGGCTTCCGGTTTTCGATTTCCCCCGATCCAGACTTCCTGATGTCGACAAACTGTTCCCAAACACTTTTAACTTACATTTGTAATCGGTTATTTGGCAACTTTAGCGATTTTTGCCCAGCTTGCGTGCGGTAACGTCGATTTTCGCCCGATGCGCGAGCAAAAAAATTTGATACTGGGCTGCTCTTACTGGCTTTGGAGCGGCAAATTTTGGACCAACTGAAAGTGAATTCCAAAATAAAATAGGAGCACATTTACACACATGCTCAACCTTCAAAATGAGGGTGTTCAGGTTTATTAAATGCATAAATTTTCGAAAAGAAATACGTCAAGTTTATATTGACCTAAACTTTTGAACCCGTATCACCTTTATTATTTGTTTAGCAATCTCTCCTATACCCTGTATACAACGCGATTTCCAACTAAAAAAACCACGCGCAAACATTTCGATTACATCGATGACAGGTATCGATCAACAGGTAGAGAAAAGAAATATAGGGAAAATTTCCCAATATTTCTAAACATAGTGTGTTTCCTTATGTTTTTGAAAGGATTGAATTACTTCGTCAGTACGAATCGAATAAAATGTTTTCTGATGGCCAAGTCGTTAATTCGTACATGATGATAAGCATCTATTATAAAACGGAAGTCCAGAATTATCGTATTTTTTATTAAGAATTTTTTACTAAATTTGAGGAAACTGTTGTTTTGTTCGGTTTTTGTTATATTCTTTATGCGAATGCTTTTGTTTATCAGTGAATACAAATTTTCTTGTTCGTTAATAAATTCTTATACCAGCGAAGAAAAGTATTAGTTAAAATTCCATTGCCTTATTCTAAGTTAATGAACTATTCTCTAACTGCTTTTCCAGTTTAGGCGTTTTCTTACTGAAACAAGTAAATTTTATTATTTCACACAAAATTTAATCTTTTATGAGAAATACTACATAGCTAAACTAAATTGATAACATTTTTATACCCTGCGCCACACTGTGAACAGGGTAATTATTAAGTAGTGCATCTGTTTGTAAGACCAAGAAGAAGACCGCGAATTATGATCACATGGTGTCTTTAGCAATAATGCCGGTGGTGGTTCCCTGATTCGATATGACCATGTAACGTCTGTCCGTTCTGTCTGTGAAACATTTTCTGATCAAAGTCACGGTCCGAGTTTAAGTCCCATCGACTTCAAACTTTGCACAATGTTCCTGTTTTGGATCAGAATAGAACCTATTGATTTGTGAAGAAATCGGCTTGCAGATTTAGATAAGGTCCCATATATATCTTTCGATCCGCTATGCGCTTATAATGGATCCAGTAACGCCACAGTTTTATCCCGATTTGCTTGAAATTTGCACGAGAGGAGTCAAATTGTAATATAGTCGAGTGTGCATTAAATCTTGATTGAAATCGGTTCAGATTTAGATATAAGCTCCCATATATATCTTCGCCCGATATTGACTAATACTGGTCCTAGAAGCCCAGAGTTTTGGCCTCAATTTGGTTGAAAGTTGGCAGCTAGAGAGTACAATAGTAGCTGTAGTCATGTGTGCTCAAATTGTGGTCTTGAATATCGGTTAGCAGTTTAAGATATAGTCCCATATTATAACTTTCGCCTAATAAGGACTAAATGGTCCCTAGGAGCCAGAGGTTTGGCCAATTTGATTGAAATTTTTGCCACACTCCAAGAAGGAATATAATCACTGTCAAACACATGTTTTCAAGAGCACCATGTTACTTTTTCACGTCGCCAATTTGACTTTGGTCGTAAAAATATTCTTTTTCTCGTCATCACACTAAATCTTTTCGAAATCAGGTATAGATTCCTGAAATAACATGGTTTCGAATAACATGTTTACATGTTTTTCGTGAACAAAGTAACTATTATGCTCATGAAAGTTATGGTTTGGGTTATGATATTACCTTCTCTGCGTGCACTAGGAGTACAACTAGTAGTGTAGTCAAGTTGTGTCAGAATTTCGATGAAACTCGGTTTCAGATTTAACTATATGCTCCCATATTATAGTAAATAAATCATAAATAAAATCATAAATAAAGTTTGTGAAGTTTTCTTTTAAAATTGCTTCATTATTTAAATTTTCCATATTTTTTACTATCATTGTGTTTCACCCTAGTGCATTAGCCGACTTAAATTTTGAGTCTATAGAATTTGTAGATGTCTATCAATTCTGTCCATTAGCAATGCTGATTTATCAAATGTATTAGTATTTGGGACAAAACTTATACATGTCATAGCACCATACATTTGACGGATGTAGAATGGTATCGAAAATTCTAGATTGCTGATAAGTGGTGCAGGGTATAATATAGTCGGCCCCGCCCGACTTTAGACTTTCCTTACTTTGTTTCCTTTAGTTGTCTGATAGACTTTTTTCTGGGTTGTAATTGATTCTATAACCTACCAGATTTTAAGTAATGTCACTTAATATTGAAGTCATTATTAAAAAAAGAGGAAATCGCTCATCTAGTCCGGTGGTATAATGAAATTTCCGGAAAATAGGGCAAAAAAAAGTGGAAGTCTATAATAATAATTATCAGCCATATATGTACTCTGAAATTTGAGGCAACATTGGTTAACTAAATAAGGAGTATTATGGGAAAATTGGGCATAAATCGACTGAATGCATATATATGGGAGCTATATCTAAATTGAACGATTTTTTAATGATATTATCCGGATTTGGTTGAATACCAACAGAACTTCCCTTGTGCTATAAATTAGAGTAAGATTCGGGCACTAAATAGACTATTATGGTTAGCATAATAAGTTAAATAAAGAGACACTTTTCAAAATACGGCGCGGAGCAAAATATATATGCGACAGCTTATATCAAATTGAACGGATTTGGATAATATTGTGATGCACGTTTTGTTGATATACAGGAGATTACCTTGGTGCTAAATTTAAGTAATTCGGTTAATAAATGAGACCACTATGGTAAAAAATATGGTAATAAGAGACACAATATTTTGAAAATCGCGGGCGCTAACAATAATATGGGAGCTCATATCTAAACTGCATCGATTTTTGGATGATGATGTTGCACCTATAGTCATTACTGTAGAACTATAAAGTAAGGCCAATTTGAGTAACGATCGTTTATAAATAGGCGTTTTATTGGCAAAATGTTGTGAAATCGGGACGAATTTTCGATGATTTTGTGCACATATAGCTGATTTTCCATTAGAAAATGTAAATTTTTTGATCTGAACCGATTTCGATGACTTTGTGCACCTTGCTGCTGGTTATACGGTTCCATACGAAAATTCAAATTGACCATTTGTTGTCAGATGGTTTATAAATAAGGGACTTATGGCATAATTTGGGAAAATCGGGCGATTACATATACTAAGGGAGCTATATCTAAATCTGAACGTGCGATTTCGATGAAATTTTGGCGCACTTAAGGGTGTCCACTCGGATTACTTTGTGGCAATTTTGACGCCGATCCGCTTAGTAAATGAGCCGAAATCTGACAACCATTTTGTCCGAATTGGCCGATACATATAAATGGAAGCTATAGTCCTTGTGCCAATTAAAACACTACCTTAATTCCAATTTCCATCAAGAATCGGTTAATAATTGCAACCGGAATCCTGCTAAAACGAAATACCACATTGGACAGATCGGACGGACGGCCACCAAGCGCTAGATGGACTCAGGAGCGTGATTCTGAGTCGATGATGTACATATTTTTATGGGGTCTCATATATTTCTGGTAGGCACATTTTTGCAGATCAAAGTAACTATACGCCTAACAACATGGGTTTATAAGTTAAAAAAAGTATGTACGGCCGTAAGTTCGGCCAGGCCGAATCCTACTGTAACCCTCCATCCTGGATTGCGTAGAAACTCCTATGGAAGACTGTCTCACAATTCGATTTACTTGGGTCGTGGTAATGACTTACCAAGTTGCAAGTATCTTAAAACTTGTTTAACATCGTCTTCTAAGCATAGTTAGTCCTAAGCGGGGTATATATTGACGACAAAAAGAGCGATTAAAAAGGTATATAAATTCAGATTTTCGATTGTAAATATATTAGGAGGGGATCTAATAAATATATTACGATAATGATATGAACTGTTGCGTGTAATTGAGAACCCGAGTGAATTTGGTGGGATGCTTATATGGGGGCTTGATTATACAATTATGAACTGATTATGGACGAATTTTTTTGTTTGATATGGGTCGGATTTATCTGGGGCTCTATACAAACTATAGACCGATACGGAACAATTTTGGTATGGTTTGTTAGGGGCCATATCCTTGCACAAACGTACCAAATGTTCACACCGAATGTCAATCTGGTAATGCGGTTATATGGGGACTTAATATATTATGGACGCGACAGAAGCAAATTTTTGAAGGTGTTAGATACCCATACTATTTACCCACGTACCAATTTCACCGGATCAATGACATTTGCTCTCTAAAAGGCTCGGCTGGTCAAATCTGAGGATCGGTTTTATATGGGGCTATGTATAATTATGGACCGATTTTGGACAATGTTTGCATGGATTTTAGAGCCATATATAAAACACCATTGTACCAAATTTCCAAGGGATCAGATGAATATTTGCTCCTCTAAATGGTCAAATCTGGGAATCGGTTTAGTATGGGTTCTATGTATATATTATGACCGATTTGGACCGCAATTTTGCATGGATGTTTAGAGACTGTATTAGGAACCACGTTATCTGAATTTCATCGGATGATATTTGATTCGCTCCCAGGGCCGATTCGGAGCTCAAATCGGGATCGGTGTTGTATGGGAGTATATATATATTATGGGAGCGCGATGGGGACAAATTTTTGCATGGATGTTAGCGGCCATATGTAAACACAGTGCGGAATTTTAACGTCGGACTAGGGATGAAATTTGCTGCTCCTCAAGAGGATCTGCAAAACCAAAATCTATAGAATTGGTTTATATGCGGGGCTATAATTATATTATGGACTCTATGAACCAATTTTTAGGCATAACATATTAGCACGACCATATAATACACCACTACCAATTTTTAAATTGTGGATGAAATTGTTGCTTCTCTCTTGAGCCTCTGCAAGCCAAATATGGTGCTCTGCGGGCTATACGTAAAACTGGTCGCCGATATGGCCCATTTTCTAAAAATATCATCCGACTATCATGCAATAATTAATACTGTGCCGGTTTCAAGTCGATTGGCTGTTCGTTCGGAAGTTGCGTGATTTTCCGCGGAAGGACGGATAGGACGGTAATGGACAATCGGTAATCGAACTCGAATTTACACCACGACCCATAATATTTATATATATACCATCTAGCATTAATTATTATGTACCATCTATGCAATCATGGCAAAAAAGTGGTCCAATATCGTCGATATTAATATATAAGCACCCATCTAACCGATCCCGAAATTTGCCTCTTGGAAGAACAAATCTATCTGATTCCGTTTGAAATTTGGTAATCCTGATTGTTAATTTATGCTCCCAATGACGATGTAAAAATTTTTTTTTGGGCCTTTTGTATACTTCCACATACGATGGTAGGGTATATCAACTTTGTCTTCCGTTGTTAACACATCGAAATATTAACGATAATTAAAGTATGCATATTATCTGGGTCCCGTGGTGAATTCTGAGTCGATCTAGCTACGTCAGTCCGGTATGTTGAAATTCACGCAACTTCCGAAGCGAAATAAGCTACGGACTTGAAATTTCATTTTTACGATAGCTCCATATAAACGAGCCCAGATTTGCTGTCGCGATACCTCATTGGAGGAGCAAAAACTCATCTCGATCCGGGTTTGATATTGTCCCTGCTTTATATTGGTCTCTAACAACCATTAAGAAATTGGCTGATTGTTCAATAATTAATATATAGCGCCATATAACCGATCCCGAGATTTAACCTGCGGAGTTAGAGTGTGCACGTGGAGTACATATTTACTCCACGCTCCCCGCACATCAGACTGAAAAATCATACTCATACTATACATAAATAATGTATCTCAATTGGTGTTTAAATTTTTCGTTCTTCGAAACCACCTACCCTTCCTCTGAGTGTAGGCAGATAGCCAAACAACGTTTACCTCACCACAGACTAAACGCAAACTGTTTTTTTTTTTTCGATAAATATTTTGTTGCGAATTAGCAGCAAATCCTTTTCTTTCGATCGAAGGATGAATTCTTATCAGCTGTTCGTCTCACAATGTTGGACATTTACAACATTCATTTCCAGTCTTGTAGAGAATGTTATTAATTGTCGCTTTGGCATTAAAACCAAACTTTTGTACATGTACTCTACTTTCCTCGTTTGAAAAGACATATTGAGCCATGTCATGCTTGGCCAAAAGGAGACTTCGAGAAACTGTATATGGGAAAACACAAACATGAACTCGTCGTTCACCCATAGTTTCTTAAGCAAAACTCAAATTTAGTGTTCAATACGACGGAGGCGCATGATGAATGATGAGGTGGTGTGGTGGATGTTGTTCGCATGCAAACAATGGTATGGAGTCCTGAAAAGCAAATCAAATTGAATAATACTTTGTGGTTATTTGAATAAATTTAAACGTAAATGTTATCACAGGATTTTCGAAATTTTTTGGTTTTGCAAAGATAGCCATCAAAAGCGATGTCACTTGGAAAACTTTGTATATATGGAAGTCAAGGTGATTGTAAAAACTAAAGCAGCGTAGATGGTTTAATTAAATAACTTTGCTGAAAGACACAAGATATATGAAAGGATGAGAATTTAATTAAACTGTATATGCTTCTATCGCTACACGTGCGAAATAGATTGGTTGGGAAAACAAAATTTATTGGCAACTCATTTTCATACACTCAAATACACAGTGAAACACACCAGAAGTTTCAATAATTTTGTCGTGAATATTTAGAGAATTTTAACTAAACTGTATTAAAATACACTTGAAAAAATTAAAGGATTAAGCAGGATAACTTTATTAAAGACAAATTCTTAAAATTTTAATAATGGGAATTTTAAACTGGCATTTATTTCTAGGTGAATGCTTTTAATTAATAGTACTAGCATAACCCGCCGCTTCGCTGCGCTTCCGAAGCGTATGTGTAGAACATTTTGCGTTAACTTCGTCAACCAGCATCCTTCGTTGCTGAAAAACAAATTCGATAAGGATTTGAATTCTTTCAAACAAAATCGGACACTTGGCTTTTTCGTATTATAGGTAGCAAATACGTGCGTGTTATAATGCATTATGTAAAACGGTTCCGTTAGAAATGTCGGGGAGGCGGGTGCACCCTTTCCTCAAATTTTTTTAAATATATTTCTGTATTCAGTAGTCTGGGGCATATCTTCCATCAATGTTTGTGAATTTTAAAGTGTGTTTTGTCAAGAAAGGTATCATCTCTCAACATATTGAAAATTAAGCACTTATAATAATATACATACTATCAGAATTGACTGTTTCCTTCCAATAAAGAAAAACAAAAGTAGTAAAAAATTTACCCATTAAATTTGCTAAAATGTCTGGAAAATGAATGCATCTCATGTTGGCTGCCCTTTCATGTAAATCTTAAGTTCTTTAATAAATAAGAAGTTGCATAAGCTGTGTAAAAATCATAAAATTAATGTACCGAGTTCCATTTACCGGACAACTCTCTTATCAATTTAAGCAAAAAGAAAATAAAAACGGACAAAAGGAACCCTCTCCCAAACTTCGCTCCAATCCGCCGTGATATCGACTAATCACGTACCCTAATAATTTCACAACTATCAATGGGTCCTCTAAAATTTCTATCGAAGTAAATCGATCAAAGTTTATTTCAATTTTCCCCTTCCGCCAACCAGATATCGAAAAATTCAGTATACTGAACTTAAAAAATCATGTAATAAATTTTAATCACTCTCCCACGGTTCCTGTAATTTCAAAGTAGATCGGAGCATGTTTAAATTTGCTTCAAATTTGTTTTATAAGAACGCACATTCCGTGATACAATATCGACACTTTCACCTTATGATAGCAAGCACCCCTAACCTTCCTGAAAATGCTTGAAACTTTCCCTCAATGTGTGGGGCAATGAAGGTTTTGCCGTCTTTCGTTCATAACCTCTCCACTGCCATGCAAATTTCAAGTTTTTTTTTGTTCATGTTTTAGAGGAGGACTCCTCCCGACCAATATCGCGAAAAGTGATTTGTAGACGATCTTTTCTGTAAACGCCCCAGAAAATTGTCACAATATAGCCTAAAGGGGCGGCCTCTCTTCCGTCCAAATATCACCAAATAAGGTTCACTATTAATATCGTAGTCTTCCCCAGTCTCTGTCGATTTCAATAACTCCTTCTAAGTTTAATTGTTTCCTCGTATGTAGCTTAAGAGAAGGCGGATTGTCTCGCCTATCCCATTTTATTTTTATTACAAAATCAGGAACCCTGATATAAATTTCATACCTCACCCATATTTCCGTAAATTTTAGTCGGGCGAGTTGTAAGTTTTTGTTTGCCTGTACGTTAAACAAAAAAATCGGGCAAAGGGGTGTCCCGTCGTCGCCAAATATCGAAAAATAATTGTACGAATTTTGTGTCTAGATCCAACACCAAATTCAATGAAAATGTCATAGCAAATAGCAATAGATTTTGTTCCAAGTTTCACAAAGTAGGCTAAGGGGAGGTCCCTCCCGTCCAAATATGAATCCTCAGGTACCTTTCCCATATTAATTCCATACTCACCAGCGCATGTTCTCTGTAAAATCTCAAAATATTTTAGTGAAAATTTAAAGTTTTTTCAGCTGGTACATTAAAAAAGTCGAACAAACAGGGAGATCCCCTCCGCTCCTAAATAGCGAAATATAAAGTCGCGGAATGTTTATCTATGGATGCCAACCCAACCTCAATGAAAATTCAAGCAGATATCGCTCAACTTTGGTTCAATTTTCAAAAAAGTCCGACAAAGGGGAGGTCCCCTCCGCGACAGGTGTGCGCAAAAATGAGGTACCCTATTTTTACCAGCATGAACGCCCCCTATCATGTTCTCTGAAAGTTTCAAGTGAAATGGTTCAGCCGTTTCGGAGTCAACTCGGAACATGACAAACAACAAAAATAAACAAAAATGATTGAATTTTTATATATATAGATAGATAGATAGATTGCAAACAAGAAAATGAAATTCCACACCTTTTTTATGGTCCAAATCAACTCTGATTTCCAATTTCAGGTGAATTGGATACAAAACTACGGTTTCTAGTAAATCGATGACCCAAATTCGGGCATGTCTGATTTTCTCACTTGTTATACTACTACTAAAATACTATGATTTTAATTCTTCTTAGAATATTGTTATTTGGGGCCAATGGAAAATGGAAATTTAATCTAACGTATTCAGAAGCTTGCAAAATTTTGTGTTTGGATTTTTTTTAGTTTTCTTTTAGTTATTATTATTTAGAATTAGAAATACTTTAGTTTCAATTGAATATATTTTTTTTTTAATTTTAACAAATTAGTTAAATTAAATTATATGTTAAATTGGTTGGTGGTTGATTTGGTTGTTTTTCATCTCTGCCAAATCCGTTCAGTTTTCTTTTAAAGTAAATTTAATAGAATCTTTTAAAGATAAACTTTCAGTATTCCATCCATCATATCTCATGCATTCGTTTTCGCATACACACTAATACAGCTGCATATTTGAGTCCATATAACAGAAGAATACAGAAGGTAATACTTACTGTAAATTTTATGGTTCATCCCATTTCTCCACAGGATTATTTGGCGACACACTTGTAGCTACCATAATCACTTTTTTGCACGTTCGTTATGTGTAAGCGCATTGGATCTCCTCTCTT
>PGFW01016249.1:0-13183 GCA_003123925.1 Haematobia irritans | reverse complement strand
CTCTTCATTTGCATGCATTTTTTCCTGCGAGCATCCTTTTTGAGTGTCTGAGAACAGAAAAAGTCGCTGGGGCCAGATCTTGGAGAAATACGGTGGGTGGGGAAGCAGTTCGAAGCCCATTCATGATTTTTGCATCCGTTACTATCAATGATTGTGGCGTTGTCTTGTTGTGAAAACACTTTTTCTTCTTCATTATAGGGCGCCGTTTTGCCACGATTTCGACCTTAAACGCTCATAACGCCGCTTATACTCACTGTTGATTGGTTTTTCCCTTCTCAAGTAATCGGATAAATTTATTTTCAATGCGCATCCAAAAAAAACGAGGCATTACTTTGCCAAGCGACAATTTTTGAGTATTTCTACCATTCAGAGACGGTTCACTGTGTCGCTGTTCACTCAGCGCGACGATTTTGGATTAAGGTGGTAGTGGATGGCGCTGTTTCCATCCATTGTACATATCGACGAAAGCCCTTTCGGGCTGTATTTACGACGTTAACAGCAGGCAAACCCCCCTCAGAATCACTCAACACGTTGTGTTTTCGTCAAATGTTGACTTCACGCGCGCTCTCCCTTACTTCACAGATCTTGTTCTCGATTATCAAAATATTGATGAATGATATGACAAACGTTCCTGTGATATCTTTAATGGCCTTCTGCTTCTCGATCAACTTCATTTTCGCGTCATTTCAAAATCCTTTTGTGGATTTTTTTGATGTTTTCGTCCAGTAACACTCTTTCGGGGTCCATGCGTCACGTCGCTGGTGGTCATTTCCCCGCTTGAAGTTTTGCATACAATCAATTATGTTTGATTCCCTGGGGCAAGGTCCAGAACTCATTATCAAGCCAAGTTTTGCTTCACCGTATTTTTCCCTTCAGAAAAAGTATTTTATTTCAAAACACGATTCCTTTTTTTCCATTTTTTTACATAACAAGTCCGCCACATTTGCTTCACAAAGACGCTCTATCTTCACAAACAATTGAACTTCAGACGTCAAATTATTGACAGACGAATATTGAAGGTTCGGTACTAATAAAAAAAAAATAATATGCATTTAATACTAGCGACGCATCTATGTGTCGCGACGGGGGACTCTCATCAACCAACTGTTATATTAACCACAATTATTTAAAATTTTAACCCATTTTTTGGCACTTATATACTTTTTATTACGTGCATTCACATTACACTTCCAATAATCTACTTTATTTAGATTTCAACTGTCATTTTGCTTACCAAAACGATTTCAAATCTCGAAAGTTCATAAAAATATTTATATCGGTTGCAAATTTGTTAAGTACAGCTCCGTTCATTGTCAATCGGATTTATCACTTGGATTGATCACAAATGCCAATAAAAATTCTATTAAAACTAATTTTTCCAGATTTGTGTATTGATATCATAAAACTTATTAGTATTTTATATTAGTATATTTTAGTGTCTAGTTCAATAAAATCTTCTACTTTACTTTCATCAGAGAGACTCGTATTAATATATATACATTATTTATTTTTTTCATTTCTCTCCAAACCAGTCTGCCTCAAACTATGGATTCAAGTACCCTAATACAACACCTTTTTATATATGATCGTGATCATACATTAGTAGAGTGTTTTCAACAGACTAAAGTTGGGTTTGCCCACAATTTTAATTGACATTGAATAAGAGGAGTAGAAAAAAAATCAATAGCTTATATCAGACACTGCAATGTAAATTCTCTCATAAGCATGAAATTGCAACCGAAAATTGGAAACACGACCAGGGCTAATAACACCTAAATGCAGAGTCATTACCATACCTGCCCCATTACCAGCCCGACTTCTTCCAAATCCTTGGTCTCGATGACATTAAAAGACTGAGCCCAAGGTGCATACTCTTTGTCGCACTTCTGCGTAGCCATCATATTGCATTAAATAACTTTACTAATAGGATGGATGATGGTGAGTTTGGTTTACTTTTTTCTTTTACAACTTCTCACCATTTATAATATCCCAGTATCAAAAAGATATGTTATAGATCTACGCTTCTTTCATTCAATGACGCTTTTGTTGCAGTAATTTTTGTAAATAATAACACAGGTATAAATGAAGAAATGCGAATTTTAACATCGTCAGATCAGAATGGACACAGTGAAGATTTTCGAATCTTGCTTTAGGCTTAATTTCGTTTTCATTCGACCAAAACGAACAAATATTTTGAAATGTATTCGATTGAATGCAAATGGATTTCATTTTTGAAATGCGTTTTGTATGCACTATGAACATTGAACTATTGATAGATGATCGGTGGAGTGCATGAGGGATAAGTTACCAGCCATCCATACCATTTGTATTCACGAATCCAAATTTAGCTCGCATCAATACCTCAAAGTTTATTTTTTGGCGGATGTATTCTTTTGTTTTCGATTTTTTTTTTTGTAATTTCTGTTCAATTGCCGGCGCTTGGCTTTTCTTTTGCCGGAGTTTTTTTCATTTGGTCACATGCTATGCATTTTTTCCCAGATTAATGGTTGCATTAACTCGTATTTGGGAAGCCAAAAAACGTGCTTAAATGTAAACTTTTAAAATATTCGATCTAATTTCATGTCTTTCATAATGCATTTCCAAAATTTTCGAATTTTATATTTGGTCGCGAACGATTCGTACGCTAGCAGCTTTTATTTAAACTGACTAGACGATTCTTATTGAAATTTTAATATAATATTATATGCATTTTGTTTATAGGTATTTAAAATTCGGATCACGCTCATTATTGACGGTTGGGATGATAGTCTACACAGAACACAATATATTGAAAAATCTTTTATTTATTTATTTTTGTTTCTAATTTAATTAAAAACATTTTGTTGAAAAAATAGATTTGATATTTTTTGTCTTGACCTGGGCAACGATCTATCATATTCAAAGAGTCTAGAGATGTTTTATTTGATAACTCATCTATAGAAAGTCAATCGGGGCGGCTTAGATGGACAGGGTATACTTAAGGAAATAAGTGAAACATGTGGTCATTGGAGACACAAAACTAACTTAATTACCGTGTGTTTGACACATATACTCGGTTGATGCATGCCTCATATCTTTCGCACAAACAACTTCCAGTATAGGCATTAAGCCAGAATACTAAGATATGCTTTCGCACGACAAAACTGTTTATATCCAATTATAAAAGCGGAATAACTGCGAAAATCTTATGTTCTTGAATTTTTCGAAGAGCAGATGAATTCTGAAATTTCGCATAAGAAATTTTAGCACGCATATTATTTTCGCGACAATAACGTTAACAACACTTTCACGGTCTTATAAGCTTATAATCGTTATCGCAGTAAGAAGTATATAGCATTAAGCATAGGTATTAAGATCGAGTTTAGCTAAAAATCAGAAACATAAATCAAATGGAAGCAGTAATAACTTTTACTTCTTTGATGCCATTTTATTAATACTTTTATAGGAGAATATAAAAAAACAATTTCACAAAAAAAAAGTGGTTTTTTTTATATTCTTTACAACCTGGGTTATTAGAGAAAATAATCGTGGAAAAATGGCGACTTTATAGCACACTAATTTCGAACTCTATTACCCACCTTTAGGGAAACTGATACATTAGTTTTTTCTCTTTTTATCGAATTAAAAGAAGGACGCAAATTTTTAATCGCACTAACTATTAAAATAATGTTCATCCGTATTATTGGGTTTTTTATTAAAAGAAATTTTCCCTATTATGCCATTTTAATGTCTTCATGGGAGGAAGAGTTAGGGCATTTGTATTTTATAGCTGAAGCTAGCTTTTTGAACTGAATATAGTATGTGACAGTTGATAAATATTGTAGTCTAGTTTTAAATATTATGCAATTATTTAGATACGTTACTTCCTTGACATATTTTTACTGTAAAAATATGACGCGCGATCTTCGAATCAACAAATTTTCAAAACTCCGATGCAAACTTCCTGGATCCCTTTGCATCGATGTTTATGTAAGGGAGAGTTGAGTCCTCAACTTATCAATTGACAAATGTTCATTTCATTTTGAAATTCATCTCAAAAACTAATTAGAAATCCGAAATTTGGATTTCTTATATAAAAAATTGAATACAATTAAAATATGAACAAAAATAAAACACACCATTTTTAAAACAACCATTAAACCCCTCACATAACTGATAGTAGAAGTTAGCTGGCATGCTTTTAGTAAAATTACACGCACAACAGATACATATATTGAATTGTCAGGAAGTTGTGTTACAATGACTGGTCACAAAAACAGTGACACGTAGACAAAAGAGAAAAAGAAGTGGAGTAATCCATCAAATCAGTTGTAAGCAAAATACCTACTTTGAAGGATATACCATACATCAAGAGTATATGCCGAGAAGACTCTTCTTCTTCTTCCTTGATTAGTAAAGCTCCTCTATGTAAAAAAAAGAGAAGTACAAAAAAAAACCAAAATTTCTAATGACAACAGTAAAGCCGGTTTTGCTTTAATTTTTTCTTTTTTTCCATTGCAGGGCAAATATTTACAGGGAGCAGGGGGAAAACTCCTATTGGGGGTCTGTAGAACAAATTATTTAAGAATGAAATAGAAAACAAAAGGCTAAGGCAAACGAAAAAACTACTCACACAAGAACAAAGTACAACGCAAAAAAATATTTTGTGAATGAATGTGATTGAAAGCCATCTTCTGGCCACATTAAATGTGGGAGATATAGATATAGAGAATTGACAGCAGTAAAACTTGAAAAAACTACTTGGTTAGTCCAATCATCAAAAGACGAAAACCTACGACGGACGACGTCAAAAAATTAGTTAAAGCTAACACAATAAAACAACAAGTTGTTACAAATTCTCAACTTTTTGGCTTAATAGAAAAAGAATCATTGTTTGCCACTTTGGCCTCTGTTTAAGTTTTGGAACTTTCGAAAAATTCAATCTCAAATATGGATGTGGCTGCTTAATTTCTATGAATGCTTACGTTTGATTTTGCAGCACTTGAGGACCGGAATGATAATCAGTGTCCAAAAACACAAATATATGAATCTGAAATCGAGCTCTTCTTTATAGTTGATCGAATGGCTGATGTCTTAGGTTCTCTGGTGACTGGCGATGCATTATTGCTGTTGACTCTTATCATTTACCGGTTTTAATCTATTTTGTGCTTTTGCTATTTATAAGTTTTTTTTTTTTATTCACAAAACACCTAAATTGAAAGGATTAGAAAAATAACTATGGACATTACTTAGAGTCTGAAGAACAAAGTTATTTAAGAAGTATATGTTTAATATCCCAAACGAGTTAATCGCGTTTTACACTTGGCTCACCTTTTTGTTTTTTGCAGATAACCGAGACGCTGGCCACAGCACGTACTTGGAAATCTTAATTACAAGTGCGTATTTTTATTATCTTTACTTTATTTATTCATGGTCTTATGAAGGGGCAACGAATGCCGAAACAAAACGCACTTGCTATTTATTTCTTAAAATCCGATATAACTTTCTAGTCTTCCACCGTACTCCATAACACGCATTCAGTGTTTGCTAGCGTCGGGAGTAACATGTTGCTGCACACTGGCTTCATATTATCTCCCCCGTGTTGCTATTTTCACCGATGGCTTAGTTTTATTGCATTTTGTGAAATTGTTTTTAGTGTTGTGAATTAATTCAAAGACTCGGTCGTGACCACTGATACTGACAGTCCGTCCCTACAAGGGAAACAGCCTGCCAAAATTTACTAAACTAAACTTGTCAACCAAATATGAATCTTGATGCAACCACCCGAGAGCTACTGCAAACTTGGTCACCAAGAGTAATACAGATCCGAGCAAATACAAGAATGGTCGTCCGTTATCAGAAACATTGTCTGCTGTTTTGATTTCAAGATACAACAACACATTCAATAATGGAGAATTTTAATAATTTGTTGCACTTATAATTGATTATTTTGTCATTCATTAAAAGACCTTAAGGCAATCACGGAATTGTGTTATTCGAACTCTTTCCTAAAACCTTCACCCGCTCGATACTAATTTAACAAAAAAAAAAGATGGTAGATGTGACCTAATTAGCGTAGTGATTGCATGATATATCACAGTTCATTTTGACTGTTGAATTGATTAATTTTTTAGTTTAGGTGTTACTACGACTAATCTAAGAAAAATAAATAGTTCATATCGTATATAATAGCAGTCGGTTCTGTGCTACATTCTCTATAATTAAACTACAACCTTCTAGGCTCAATTATAGGCGATTAGCAAATTAAAATGCTTATTATTAATGGCGAAAGATTGAGGAACGAAAGGAAACATTAATTGACTGCTGAAATTAGTAAATCTGACTGGTATTTGAAAAGAAGTAGCATAAAACTTTACCTACTAGGTAATTGATTCCTATTTCAGTTGTAACATACAAGAAGAAAGCTTTTAGCTATGGTGTTAATTCCTCGCAGTAAATGGGCAGCTGTGTAGAAAAATTCTAAACTGTATAGATGTGGGAATCATTCATTGATCATATGTGGGAGTTAGGTCACTATTATCCATAGTGCAACAGGCTGCATAAATCAGCAATCTGGTGCCAATCTGCTGTTATATATTTTAGAAATTGAGTAATAATTTCTGTACACTATATTTATAGGAGTTTCAAAATCGATAGCCAAAAAGGATTATTTCAACAAACAAGAAATATTCCTTGAACTTTCACATAGTTCTTGATAAGCAGAAAGCAAACAAGGAGAAATTAACAAGAAACGATGAAAATATTTATTGTGTTCATTCGAGGTATTTAGTTCTGCATCTAATTCAAAATACATTAGACATTTTCGGCCTCAACAGAAGACTGCCTTATCTCATATCTCGTTGTCCGCAAACTTATGGTGTTGCAATCAGTTCGGCTTGGCGGCAACTAATAATAAAATATATTTGTGGGTTCGAATATTGAGACATTTCATAATTAACAAGTGTTTTGGTATTTTAAAATATACTTAAATATCTTAGAGAATAACAATGGAGCGTGAAAATTAAGGAAATTGCGATTATTATTGTCCACATTTTAGAAAAATGTTTTGTCTTAGGCGTTATCATATCGCGATAGAGACAAATAATGTGTAAAGGTAGGCCTTATTTAGTATTAGCAATAGCTGAATTTCAACCTATTGATGCCACATTTCTTGCTATTTAAACAAGTTGTTCTTGTTGTAACAACAATAACAAATTTCTTTAGGTGTATTGAGTATTCTATGATCCCAAACACGTCTTCTCCCTTATTTTTCACAAGTTAAGCTTTTTTTATATTAAAGCCCTCGTAATGCACTCATTTAGCGAAAAATTTCATTCCATAAAGAAATGCATGCTATTTTATTATTTTTTTGTTTTTTTTTTTTGTTGTAGACTTAAATAAAAAAAATTTTTTGCTGTAAACTGACGAAATTTCGCTAGAGGTGGCATTAGCCGGCTTAAAGCCACAATTTCTCAATAACGAATCGTATAGAGCCAATTACATTTTCTTTTGCAATATCTCGTTGGAGAATACAAATTAACAGGGTTCTCCAATAATAACTTTTTTATAACTGCATTTTTCGAAAAACTGTTAGTGTGTCATAAATAAAAAATTGCGTTTTTCTTTGCAACAGATTTTTATTGGTGTTTTTCAGCAGGATCGGGTTGATAGCATAAATAGTTTTCTCTCTCAGCAGATTTAAAAACGTGCGCTATTTTGCAATTTTGACGTTATTACAATCTACTTTGTCAAAATACTATTATTTTGATATACATATTAAGTTACTCCTTCAAGACAAGCTATTTCTCTTTTTTCTCCTAAATGTTTTCTCTTGTTTTCTACTACAATGCATGTTATAGCAAGTTATCTCTCATCACCGGTAAAAGCAGCAATCTCTCACTAACATTTTCTGTAATGATGTTAACTTACAGTTGTTGTGTTAAGTTCTTTGGTTCAATAGATACACTTTGAGCCATGGTTTATTAAACAACAGAGGTATGCGTCTACGTCGTTCGGCATCTAATTCTATGGCTCTGCTTTTGTGTATATGTCATTTGCGATTTCCTTACGTTAGCATTTCTCTCTACTTTAAGGTGAATGCACCCTCTTTCTCTTTTATTGTAAAATTCTGCTTATTCTTCTTCGTGGTGCTAAAGAACAACTACACATATTCAGAAGATATAAAAGTTGGCAAAAAGTATATTTTTTTAACAATTTTTTTCAATGTGAGACAGGATGGCCTTAGTAGCTGGGCCAGCATGTTGGGAGTGGGACGACTAATAGCCAATTCGGATTTAATTATAACTAAATAAATGTTCATTAGCATTTGTAGAAAGTATTAAAAGATATTAATGTTATTTATTTCGAGCCAGGCATTTGTGTTTTTATGGTGTGTGTTGTTACGCCGCTAGACATTTAAATATGAAACGGTTAATCACAACTTCATCTTTTATGGCTTTTGTATCTTTACTATTTCTTTCTACATTTTCAAAACAGGTTAATCTAAATGGGTCACTTCTCACTTCACATATTTTCCAACAGGTTGGTGGTTGTTTTACTACTCCACATCTCATAATGCACTCTGGGTTTCGATTTGGTCTACTGGTTGATTTTACGCGCTGCATGCCACTGCCTTATCATGCATTTTGGAATTTTCTAGTGATTTATTTGGCATTAAATGTGTATTTGTTTTGCTATTTGCTTTGTTGTTGTTTTATTGTATTTCTTTTCATGGAAAATTGTTGCTTGCTATAATTTTATTATTTTTCACATCAGTTATTTTCTGCGTGTACACTGTTGGTTGTTTTTGGTCTTGTTTGGTGTGTGTGTACCCTTTTCACCATCTTATTTTTTTTTCTGTTTATATTTGTCGATTTCCTGTTGTTCATCTCACCACTTTGTTCACTGGTTCACGATATTGAATTTTTATTTCGTTAAAAACACTTAAACAGACGACAGGTACTCGAACTAAGTGTGAACGTATGTTATCTGTTATGGTAGCTGGGCTGGATGGTGACTGTTTAGCTTTTTCATGCCGTTTGCATTGTGTTATTATGTTGGCATATGTCTTCTATGGATTGTGGCCAGTTGATCTTTCAATTGTGTAAGTGAGACTTGAACGCAATTTGGAAAAGAGAGGGAGTACGAGTTTTGAGAGCGATTGCAAAGTTTGAAGTGACATTTGCACAGTGGAGACAACCAAATTTAGCAGCTTCAAATATATCTGCGGACTTATGACAAAACCTCATAACTCGATATGGGACAATCTCCCAAAAATTTTATGTTGTGTGTAGTTTTTGAAGGCGCATCTTCCTGTCGTTACATATTATTGATATCTGCCCTAGATCGGCAGATATAGAAAACCGTGCAAAAGACAACTTCGCGAATTTTTGAAGTCAAACTTTGAAAACAAAGTACACTATATCAACATTTATTTGAAACGAATAGGCCATGTAGTTTCTGAGATAACAATGCAAATATCTTTAACAGTTTGGTACTTTTGGTGTACGGCAATTGATAATTGAGATAGTGTAATCTCATCTTGTAAAATGTATAATCAAAAAGTTTGATATTTTTACAAAAATCAACATGAAGACCAGCGAAAACTAGCGTAAACAATTGATTTTACATTTCATTAGCAGGAGTAAAGTGTCTACACATTGGCCATTACTGTTGATTTTATGATACTTGTAATGACATATTAAATACTTCTTGGTTATTTTCGGTACCTGTTATTCTAACATGTATGCATTTGAACTATTATGACTTAATAAAATGGAATAAATGATGGTATCAATTAGGTATTTTATACAAATAATCGAGCATTTCTTAAAAAAAAAACTCAAAAAGTTAAATAATATTCTTCATGAATATTCATAATAATTGTGTTTAAATTAAATGACATTACATATTAGTTTTTAAATAAATGCTTCATTATAACCTCAATTCCCATTCACACTTTCAAAATCGACTTTAACTAGATTTCAATGCCATTGCATATAATAAAAAGGGAGTTAAAATACTACACTTTCCTCATAGGACATGCGTGTGTAAATGTAAAGCCGGGGGGGCGATGTCAATTAAATAAGTGGTAATTAGATTTTTAAATGGGCCTTACCTAACAAGCTTACGCCGGGCGTTAATTGAGAGTTTTTGCCACTGGGGAGTATACATAACTGGTTCCCAATAATTGGGCCCAAATCCCTGACGCAAAGCTTTCAATGGGGCAAAGTTTTAAAGCCCATTAAAAATTAAGCCTGCAGTGGAAAAACTGGCTAGCAAAAGAATTTTTGTCGCTTGTAAGTATCATTTTATAAAATAAAATAAATTGTATCCTACACGCCCAGCAATATTTATTTTCGCAATTACTATACCACCTATTCTCGCTTGTTGGCCTGCCGGCAACAAAACGCGCGTTATCATGTCAGAAAATAATGCTGATCATCCGCCAAATTGACATGCTTTACAGCAAACCCAACTCGACTTGAAAGCTTTTTCGCGGCGCACAGTTTGACTGTATGTGCTATATTTCCTTTCGAAATTTTTGCATTGCAACTGGATGCCAAATGGCTCAACGCATGGTAAACTGTTACACAAGTCTCACTTTTTTCCCATGATTTATATACCTGCAAATGTGAGGGTATAGACCATTAATATCGCAATTGCAAATGTTGTTACCACCAAACTCGTTCATATATATTAACTCATTTACCCTCCTAAGTCGATTATCGCTATTTTCGTGATAGGGCCATATTAGCTTATCTATACAGAAAAATTATTCAATTATCGCCCGACAATTTTTACATTTATTAATCGCTTATTATGATATTATTAAATGTTTTATATTTGCCGTTTAAATCTCAAAAATATCATAGAATTACGT
Source organism: Haematobia irritans (assembly GCA_003123925.1). Lineage (NCBI taxonomy): Eukaryota > Metazoa > Arthropoda > Insecta > Diptera > Muscidae > Haematobia > Haematobia irritans. The sequence goes on along the minus strand of PGFW01016249.1, from coordinate 2,322 downwards.
GTCATAACCAGTGGCACATGGAAACATGGTTCAAGATTTCCCATCGGTTATATTGAATGACAATGTTTAATAGTATCCCTACAGATTTTTAAGCCTACACATAAACATTTGATGGTCGGAAGCTTATTAACGCGGATGAGTCGCCAATTAAATTTTTGAGAAAAAGTTTGCTGAGCGATTGACATTACTATGATTAATCAGATTCCTGCATTTTATTTCCTATTATGGTTCTGCTATATTCCGTTTTAGGTAATATTGTCAACGTTTGTATGAAAACAATTCTTAAAATTTTCATTTTGTCTTCTCTTCAATTTTTTTTGTTCCATACATTTTATTGTTTCTCGTTTATTCCAGTATCGATCAAATTTAGAAAGCAAAATGGGTTAAAATTGTCCACAGTAATGACGAAAAAGGAAAACATTTTAAATTGAGTTTCAAGATGACAATTGAAAATTTTCTATGGCGAAATTTGTAATTTACAATAAATAAAAATATTGTTTTTTTTTTTGTTTGTTTTAAAATTAAAAGTAAACAATAAAATGGCATATCCAATTTTACTTATACAATTAATTGCTGTTTTCCATTTTCATTATGTGAGTGTGTGAGAGGAAACAAACCAAATGTTTCCGAGTTAAAAACTACAGCTTATAAATATAAAGCAGAAAATCTATTCAACCAACGCATGTCAATTTAAATTAAAAAAATTATATTATTAATAATAATAATAAAGAGGGGGCATTGATAGTTCGGTCGTTTGTCTGCTTTTGATAAATTGTCCTTGGTACTTGTGAAGATAGTTGATTCAATTCAGCAAAACTTCCAGCGATTGCCGCACTCGTTGCACATTACAAACGTGGTCATAGGTTCATCAGATGACCGTGTCTGCAGTTGATTGTAGGTGCAGTTACGTTTCTTACATTTGCCACACTTGAGTAAATCTGTCTTAGTGCCTTGGACTGTAGCCAATTGGGCATCGTTGATAGCTTCCTTAACAAATTTCTCACGAACCTTTTTCATTTCGTCACTAGCCATTTCCTCCGGTGTCATTTTTGCCAGTTGTTGAGCTGTTATAGCGCCACACATGTAATTTCCACGTAGAGTGGGGTTCTTCGGATCCTTCAAATTGGCTACACGAGAACGGATACGATTTTTGTACTTCATGTCGGTGTTTTTGAACTCGGCGTATATGGCGTCCTCTAACTCAGAGGCCATTTCCTCTGGTTCTGGACATCCCTCTGGAATTTCCCCCACCTTTAGAGCATTGCAAAGCATTTCGCGACACTTCAGACGCACGGCATCATTCACGCCTGACGAGGCAGGGAAAGAAGTCTGTGTTGGTTTTCGTTCTTCTTTGGCCGATGAGGAGGACGAAGATGATTTCTTATCATCCTTTTTGTCTTTCGATGATGAGGAAGATGAGGACTTTTCCTTGTCTTTACTAGATGAGCTCGATGACTTGCTTGATGATTTACTGGAGTCTTTTCCAGAGGCAGCTGGAGGGGCTAGTAACCGCTTCCAGCTTTTAATAAGCGTTTTGGCAAGTGCTATTACTTCATCGTCTTTGCTGCTTTTTCTCAGTTCATTGACGGTCATACCAATACGTGTTTTTGTCAATATTTCCAAATTGATGTTCAGTGACTGTAATGCCTTCAGCAAATCCAAAGCCTGTTCCTGGCCCTGAAATGGGAAATTTAAAAAAAAAATTACAAAATATACAAAAGTTTGAGAGCCACTGTACATCGGTGCCGGCTGTACCATAAGAAAAAAAAACAGACACTCGAAGAAAAGGGGGCGCCATGTGTTTTTGCCGATATTTATACCACGATATTTCAGGTACTCAGCACGAAAGACATTATCTGGCACTTGAACTAAATGGCATTATCTAATTTAACACAAAATTCACGTTTATCGCTAATTCTTGTCGAAAAGAAACTTACCGTGCCATCGTCGTTCGTAATTTTTCCCATTTTCTTCTGTATTTTGAAAACCTCTTCTTCGACACTCATTTTGCTCTTAGCTTCTGAAATCCAACACTATCTAATGTATCGACAACTCAGTTTTTTATATACAACTTTATTTTCGTTCCCTTTGGATTCTTTTGATATTACTTCTTCTTTGAGCACATCCAAATTCCAAAGCGTTCCATCGTCAAATTTCTGTGGCTTGGAGAAGGCTTCTCATTGCCATCAAAATATTTTTTGACGGCGTATTAGCAAAACTACCTTATTGACATCCCAATAAACACAGGGTGAGCGTTTTTGAAATGCAATAACTGTTCAGTTTGAGGCTAAAGGGCACCTTATACGGTCGGATAAACCCTGC
>PGFW01016244.1:52068-66473 GCA_003123925.1 Haematobia irritans | reverse complement strand
CATATACTTACACAGTATACAAATTCATGCCGGATCGGTGAGCATAGAATGAAATTGCTCTCTTAGAGCAATCGCAAGCCAAATTGGTGGCTCCGGTTATATGGCGGCTATACGTAAAAGTGAACCGATATGGCCGAGGTTATGGCAACCTCCGACTACATCTTATTAACAATACTTGTGTCAAGTTCAAGTCGACTAGCTTGTTTCTTCGGAAGGTTAGCGTGATTGTTAACGAACGGGGACGGCACGGACGGACATGCTCAGAATCGTCTCAGAATTCACACGACCAATTTATACTTTATGGCGGTCTTAGCAGCAATATTCATGTTACAACGGAATGACATAGAGTTAATATTACCCCCCATCTATGGTGCGGAGGGTATAAAAAGAAACATTACTCCGAATCTCAGGAACGACGTTCTCTTACCACAAGTTGATAATTCCAACTATCGGCCAATACATGATAATTTTGATGTTCAAAAGCTTTTTGTTATCCTCTCCACCAATATTAACTTCAGTCATCAATGCTTGGTCTAAGACTTTCACAAAGCCATGTCCTTTACCCAAATACCCAAAAGCAGAACAAGTATGTTGTGTCCACTATTAGGTATTTGCAGAATTTTTTCCATGAGTGTAGTATAAACGGGCGATGAAGGCTTAATATGTAGTTTGACAACGTTTGCTAAATATGAACCAGAAAAATTACTGCTTCAAGTCAGATTTAGCTGCTGTGCCTATAAAAAATTTCTAATAGAAATAAACTGTAGCTTAAAAAGTCCAATCTTTTGTTATTTAGCCAGAAAAGAATTCCCATTTCTCTATTATTTCAGGCAGGTGTTATAATTTTGACCATATATATCACCTTTTTTTTAATTTCTGCAGCAACTTGCTCTATCTTCCACAGTTATACTGATATTCTAGAACATTATTTGATAATAGTGTTGCCATTATAATAAATGATTTTTGTTGCCATTAAATTTTTAGGAAATTCTTGGAAACGATATTGATTTGTTTTTGTAATTTTAAATCAAAAAATATTTTTTATTTTTGTTGATAGGCTGAAAAAGTTTTGCTAATAATAAACCAGTAAATTACTGCTTTCAGCCAGATTTGTGCTTGGGCCTATTAAAAACTTGATATAAAAAATTGCAAATAGGAAATTGAAACTTGTAGTTAAAAGTCAATTCTTTGTTTTTAGCAGGACAACTAATCTCCGATTAGTCTATTATTCAGCAGGTGTTCTAATTTTCGACAAAATCTATATTTAGCCTTAATTTTTTTCTTAATTTTGGCAGAATGTTCTATCTTTTCCCAGGCAGTTTATTTTAGAAATTCTTGAATTCTTTGAGTGTTGTTATTATAAACACTGAATTTTTTGTTTTAAAATTTTATGAATTTTGGAGGAAAACATATTGATTTGTTTTTTTTGTTTTAATTTTTAAATCAATAGAATATTTTTTTTATTTTTGTTACAATATATTATTCTATCTTAGTTATTAAATTTTTTTGTACACATTGACGATCTACACTACATATTATTTTTAGGGTTTAAACCCATCACTACAAAACATGTTTACCACATAAATACATATATACATAATATATTAATATTAGGATTTGTGATCTGTTTTCTACAGAAATTAACATTATTATTTTGTTAAGTTTTTTGTTTTCATTATATATAGGTTTTTTTCGAAAATTTTCTTTTTGAAAATAAATTATAATATTTATTATATATGTTATATATAATTATATTTATTTATGCTATATGGCATTCTGTATTTAAATAATAATTATATGGTACTGTAATTATATATCAAATAAAAATTTTTACTCTTTCATAGGAACTGTTGTTGGTTGGTTGTGTATTCTAAAAATCTAATTACCAAAGAAGTTTTTGTGTTTTGTTTATTTTAATATTTCTTAATATATATGTTATATATATATTTTTTTTATATTTGATAGGAATGCTGTTTCCTTTCATAGTATTTTGAAAATGTTTAGTCCTTGAGAACATGGGTCTAGAGTTTTTTTTTATTAACAATTTATTATAGGATAACGCCAAGACTACGGAGTTAAAGTTTTTGAGATTTTTCAAAAAAATATTTTACACGGGATTAATTTTCGAAATGAATTTTCGTAATAAGGCTTTGTTTTAGGGAAAATTTTGTTATTTATACCATATCAATTTGTTATCGAAGATATCATTTCAAGTCCATTATTTTGAATGTTCAGATTTAAGAAGAATATTCTGTACAATATTGCCGATGGCATCAGATTTTTATAGGCGGTAAAAGGTAAGTTGAAAATTTATTTTAACCTTTTTGTATATGGAGTTATAGTTTCGGTGTCGTTTGCTATTATCATGTGTTGCTTTTAGCATCAATTTCTAAAGAGAATAAATTTTGACAAATTTTCTATAGAAATATAATCTTGGAGAAAATTTTCTATTAGAAATACAATTTTTGACAAAAATTTCTATAGAAATACAATTTTGAGAAATTTCTATAGAAATAAAATTTTTACGAAATGTTTCTATAAAAGAGATAAATTTTGACAAAATTTTCTAAAGAGATTACGAATTTATGACAAAATTTTCTAATAGAGAAAAAATTTTCTATAGAAAAAAAAAATTTGACAATTTTTTTATTCAATAGAAAATGTTGTTTCCTATAGAAATAAAATTCTAGGACAAAACTTTTCGTATAGCAGATAATCATTTTGACAAAATTTTGCTAGTAGAGATAAAAAATTTTGTTCAAAAAATTTCTCTAAAGAGATAAAATTATTTCGTCAAAATGTTTTTATAAACATAATATTGAATAAAATTTTTATTTAGACATAAAATTTCGACAAACATTTTCTATAGAGGATAACAATGTTGAGAAAAATTTTTATTAGGACAAAAATTTTACAAGCATTTTCTATAGAGATAAAATTTTGACGAAAAATTTTCTAAATAGAGATAAAATTTTGACAAAATTTCTATAGAGAAAAAATTTTGACGAATTTTTTTTCAATAGAAATTGTTGACACATTTTTATAGAAAAAAATTTAACAAATCTATAGAGATAAAGACAAAATTTCTATAGAGATAAAATTTTGTCAAAATTTTCACAAAGAGATTAAAATTTTGTCAAAATTTTCTTAGAGATACAATTTTGACCAAAATTTTCTATAAGAGAGTAAATGTTTGCACAAAATTTTTTATTTAAAGATAAAAATATGATAAAATTCTATAGACATTAAAATTTTGACAAACAAAATTTTCTATAGAGATAAAAATTTTGAGAAAAATTTTCTATAGAGATAAAAATTGGTGACAAAATTTTCTATAGAGAAAACATTTTGACAAATTTTTTCAATAGAAAATGTTGCCAACATTTTCTATGAAGTACAATTTTGACAAAATTTTCTATAAGATAAAATCGTTGACAAAATGTTCTATAAAAGATAAAATTTGAATCAAAATCTTTCTATAGAGATTAAAATTTGAGAAAAATTTCTATAGAGCAGATTAAATTTTAACAAAATTTTCTATATGAAGAAAAGAATTGAAAAATATTTCTATAGAGAAAATTTTTTGACAAATTTTTTTCATAGAAATGTTTGTCAAAACTTTTCTATAGAGATACAATTTTGACAAAATTTTCTATAGAGATAAAATGTTGAACAAATTTTCTATAACAGATAAAATTTTGACAAAATTTTCTATACAGATAAAATTTTTGACAAAATTTTCTATAGAGAAAAGATTTTGACAAATTTTTTTCAACAGAAAATGTTGTCAACATTTTTCTATAGAAATAAAAATTTTAACAAAAAATTTATTCTCTATAGAAAAATAGATAAGATTTTGTTCAATAATAAATGTATGACAAAAATTTTTCTATAACAGACTAAAATTTTGACAACATTTCGTATAGAGATAAAATTTTTTGACAAAATTTTCTATAGAGAAAAATTTGACAAATTTTTTCCATAGAAATGTTGGTCAAACATTTTCTATAGAGACATAAAATTTCTGACAAAATTTTATTTAAAAAATTTAAATTTATAGATTTTGTCAGAAATTTCTAAGAGATAAATGTTGTTCAAAATTTCTAATAGAGATACAATTTGACAAATGTTTCTATAGAGATAAAATGTTGACAAAATTTTTTATAAAGATAAAATATTGATAAGATTTTGTATAGACAAAAAATTTTGACAAAATTTTCTATAGAGATAAAATTTTGAGAAAAATTTTCTATAGAGATAAAATTTTGACAAAATTTTCTATAGAGAAAAAATTTTGACAATTTTTTGTCAATAGAAAATGTTGTCAACATTTTCTATAGAAATAAAATGTTTTCTAAAGAGATAAAATTTTGTCAAAATTTTCTAAAGAGATAAAATTTTGTCAAAATTTTCTAAAGAGATAAAATTTTGTCAAAATTTTCTAAAGAGATAAAATTTTGTCAAAATTTTCTATAAGAGATAAAATTGTTGACAAAAATTTTTTATAAATATTAAAATATTGATTAAAACTTATTGTATAGACATAAATTATTTGACAAAATTTTCTGATACGAGATCAAAAATTTGAGACAAAATTTTCTTATAAGAGATAAAATTTTTTGACAAAATTTTCCCTAGAGAAAAAAAATTTTGACAAAATTTTCTAAAGAGAAAAAATTTTGACAAATTTCTTTTAATAGAAAATGTTGTCAACATTTTCTATAGAAATAAAATTTTGACAAAATTTTATCTCTATAGAAAAGAGATAAAATTTTGTCACAACTTTCTAAAGATGCATAAGATTTGTCAAAATTTTCTATAGAAGATACAATCTTTGACCAAAAGTTTTCTATAGAGATAAATGTGACAAAATTTTTTTTAAAGATAAAATATTTGATAAAATTTTTGTTAGACATAAAATTTTGACAAAATTTTCTATAGAGCATTAAAATTTTGAGAAAAAATTTCTATAGAGATAAAATTTTGACAAAAATTTTTCTATAGAGAAAAAATTTTGACAAAATTTTTCTATAGAGCAAAAAAATTTTGACAATTTTTTTTCAATAGAAAAATGTATGTCAATCATTTCTGATTAAAAATAAAAATTTTACAAAAATTTTATCTCTATAGAAAAAGAGATAAAATTTTGTCAAAATTTTCTAAAGAGATAAGATTTTGTCAAAATTTTCTATAGAGATACAATTTTGACAAAATTTTTTATAAAGATAAAATATTGATGAAATTTTCTATAGAAATAAAATTTTGACAAAATTTTCTATATAGATAAAATTATGATAAAATTTTCTATTGAATTAAAATTCTACCAATCTACCAAACTCTAAAAAAATCTACCATTTTTGGTAGAATAGAAGTCTCAATTTTTTTCGGTAAACTATGGATCTTAAAGTCCATATTTCTACTTTCGAAATTGATCGATTTTACACATTATTCTAAATGATTATGTAGCTGCATCCATTTTGATAGTATTTGCTACTATTTTTTGGGGTATTTTAACATGGAACCATATAGCAAACCTGCCGAATTATTTTTAGTTGATCCAAATCAATTTTTGGAAATTTTGCATAAATCATGACAACGCAGATTGGAATGAAAATGAATTCGATTGATTTTAAATCAGTCGTTTACCATATGTTTTATGACGCGAAATTTGAACTAAAATAAAATTGCAGTATGAACGGAGCATAGAACACCCTGATTTCGATCTTATCAATGAGTGCTGGCTGATTCTTGTCTTCCTTTTTATAGTCGGGTACGACTGGCGTTTCATACTTAGAGAAGCTTTGATATTCTTCCATCGTTGAAATTAAAAATCTATGATTATTGATCGCATAAATACCAACATTTAGAATTTCTTATCGAAAAGTTGGATTAGCGACTTATTTATACAATAAACTTAGTAATACCTGAAACAGCGTGTTATCAATTCAATCGTATATATCATTTATCAACAAATCTTTATATATATACGAAAGTAAAACGTTCTTTCTTTTCATTGATTAGTTGCAGTTTCTATTTTTTTAGGAGGGCCTTTCTCACCTCTGTCCATGGCTCCCTTCTTCTTATTCATCTTCACTCCGTTTCTCTATGATTTGATTCTTACGTGCTATTGAATATCTCTTTTTATGTTTGTTACATCCGGCATATTGAAGCCAAATTTCATGTTCACATTTATCACACTTAATCTCTTGGTATCACTGTGCAACATTAAATGAAGCATCAATTAGGAGGAACCCTTGACAAGATGAACTTTCCACATTATCGGGACAATCTGTCACGTGATATTCAAATGCCAACGCGTATTGGACGGTCTCCTTTCGAAAGCCAGTAAACGAAGCCTGTCGGACAATGATCACATTTGGAAGTGTTGTCTTTCAAGTGCTGCCTTAGACCATGCTGTCATTAAGTTTAGAGCGCATTCACAAAGGATAGACCACATTTCTCACAAATATAGGGACATTCTTTGGTATGTGTCCTTACATGAATCTTAAGGGAATGTGAGGTGAAGAATTTCTTAGGGCACATTGAAACATTCAAAATTCCGCACGCCTTCGTGTCTTAAAAGATGGTGGCCCAAATTTCCTCGATTGCTGAATTTAACACCGCATATATGGCAAACATTGTCTAGATTTTGGGTAACTGGTACCTCAGTATTTGCATTACGGAATCTTCGCCGCTTGGTTCGCATGAACCTTTCTTACATGATTGTTGAAGTCGGTCAGTCTCTTGAAATCTCCACCACAGATATCACATTCAAATGGATCGATGTGGGCATCGATGAAACTGAACTCCTCGTAATTACTCAAATTCGGGGAATGAAACTTTTGTTTATTGTTCAGACAACGCCAGAGCGTTTCTTTTTCTCCGCCCCGATAATTGCGTGCGGAAGCTCAATGATGCGATTTTTTAATACGCTCGGCGGATTTATTATCCTTGTTGGTTTCCTCCTGTAAACGATTGCACATGATGTTTATATTGCGCTGTTTCACCGGCCTTTTATTAAAATCTGGATCTCTTATATTCCATAGCTGGGAAAGATCTCTGTAGATTTCAATGAGTTTCAATGTAGTACTACGTTGGTGTATAGATCTTCCCAATTCATTGCTGACAGCAATCTACAAAAGTAATCAAAAATTAAATGTCAAATTCAAAAATATCTCTTATTCCCGATTCTTACCACATCATCCAAAAACATAAGATCCTGATAGAATACCCATTTAATATCATTGGGATTTTGCTCTGCTGTTAGTTTCTTATAATATTTGGCATAATCGATGAGCTTTCTGTATAGAGATCGCCATGAGAAATTCCTATGTATGGCTTTATTGAATTCGGTGGTTAAAGCAAACCAAGCTTGACGTCTCAAACTTCTGGTGTTATAATCCAAATGATTCGGATCCCATAGCTGGCGATAGCGACGGTAGATGGATATCATCAGGCGTATCTCCTCATCAGATAATCTTGCCGATTGTGTATCGCCATCTCCTGAATGGTACTATTTGATGAAAACAAAATGTTATTCGTTAGAATGTTGAATAGTGGTTTATGAAATTTTATAATTTACCTCTTCATCCTCGGCATAGGCTTTGGTTCTATTCGGTCTTCGACGTCCATCGAGCTTAGGGAGATCTTCTCGACGCTGACAATAAAATGAAATGTATATAAGTGATAGTCAAGTTTTTCAATTTCCTATGGTGGGATATACATATAAGCATATTGGGTTCAGTTCGGTAGGCCCCCGTCTTCCTTATAGCGAGACCTGTAAAATGTACAGGTGTCAACATTTGGGAGATGGGATATAAACAGACTGGGCCCGACTTTGAGGCTAATAATAAAAGTGAGGGTGGGATTTTTCAATTTCGAATGGTAGGATATAGATGTAAACATGTCGGGTTTAGTTCGGTAGCCTCCCGTCTACCAAACGGCGAGACCAGTAACATGTACCAGCGGGCAGGTATTGTCATTTGGGAGACGGGATGTAATAAAACTTGGCCCGAATTTGAAGAGAGCAGTTCACCACCTATGGTATTACAATGGACTGCATAGTCTAAGTTAGCCTAAAAATATCGTATTGCCACTAGACAACAGATTGACTATAGACAACGGTAAACCAATTTATCTGAATATTATGGAAACAAAAAATGGAAGTGTTTCGGGCACACGATGCGGAAGCTTCCACGCGATATAACAACACATACGTTAATTTAAAAAAAAAAATAGCATAGCCCGAGGAGAGTAGGAGGACAGGAGGACCGTGGAGTATGAAGGACGTGTTTTGAGGATGATGAGACTTTGGCTCCTCTGCCTTTACTAGGCAAAGAGTTAACCATATCGGTTAAGATGGGACCTGGTCTAGCTTGGAAAAAAGGGACTGGAGTACGTTGTTGAAGAAGAAGTTTGAACGCACAACAAGTCGATGAATAGGTACGGATAAAGAGATGGGGACCAATGCAACGGCCAGAAGAGAGAAAATACTATGGGATGACACAGATAATAAACTACTCAAGAAGACTAGGATGACAGTCAGAGACCCGTAGGAATAATGACCGGGCACCTCGAATTGAGAGTACAGTAGCGAATAGGAGTCGCAGAGAATGGTGTATGTAGGCCCTATTTGGAGAATAATCAGATTTTGGAGCACTTTTACTAGGCAAAGAGTTAACCATATCGGTGAAGAGGTGTTTCGGGCCTTGGCCCAGCTGTGAAACAGGGACTGGCGGCTCGAGAGTTCCTGGTATAAAAGACGGTTGCGATGGAAAGAAGAATTTAGAGCGCACAACGAGCCGATGAATGGACACGTAGACACATAAAGCCAATGAACCAATGCAACGGTCGGAGGGCGACGAAAACACAATGGGGTGACCCAGTTAAGAAAAAATGGACAAGAACTCAAGAAGAGTAGGACGACCGTGGGAATAATAACCGGCAACTAGAATTGAGAGCACATATATGCTGAATAGGAGCAGCAGAGGATGGTGCATGTAGGGCGAGTTTTGAGGATGACGAGACCTTGGAGCACTACCTTTGTCACTGCGCTGACAATGAGTTAATAATATCGGTGAGGAGGTATTCGGGACCTGGCCAGATCGGAAACAGGGAGAGAATGGGCACGGGAGACATATAAATCGGTGTGGACCAATGCAATGGTCGGAGGGGCGACGATAATACTATGGGGTGAAGCAGATAAGAAAAAACTTGGTAACTACTCAAGGAGAGCAGGACGATAGTCAAGACAACTATGGGGATAATAACCGGGTATCTAGAATTAAGCGCACATCTTTGCTCTTAATTGTGCAAGTAGTGCGAGTGACTACCTTTGGTCACTGTCCTTCCTTTACTCGACAATAGTTAACCATATTGGTGAAGAAGCTGATCGCGGACCTGACCCAAATGGAAAGGAGACTGCGAACACAAGACCAGAGTTCCGAAATAAATCAAGGATACGATGGAAAGAAGATGTTAGAGCGCACAACAAGTCGAATACTGGCTTAGGTGTATGTCAGCCGACATAAGACAGGGCAAACTGAATCCTATTTTCAACCTAACCTATGCTCTTTATAGTATTGGATGAAAGCCTTGAAGTAAGGCCAAGTAACTGCACAGTGATCTTGGGCTCATTCAAGAAGGAAATTAAGGACAAGTGGTATAAAAATTCAAACAGTTTGGGCCGGATCTTTGGTAACTTTTTTAGTCTCAGAATCAGGGCTGCGGAATAGAGCCAAAATCCTCAGAATTCGACTTCTAGACTCGAATTCTGCTCAAAATCACCAATTAACTTGGTGTAGCCCTTCCTCCCCAAATAGACAAAATTACGCATTGATGGAGGAATATTACATTAGGTGGACTCAAAAGCCAAGGGCGTCCACAAAGATCTTGTGCTCAATCAAGAAGGAAGTAAGCATGAAGTTGGCATAAAAACTAAGATCAGTGTGGTGGCCGCGACTTTGGTACCTTTTTAGCAAAGAAAGTACGCTATTTGGTATCTCGTTCAACCTTCTTCAAGTTCATATATTAAAATATGAAAACGGATATAGAATCAGGGCTGTGGAAAGGAGCTAAAATCCTCGGAATTTGATTTCTAGACTCGATATTTCTTGAACCATGCTACGCTTAGGAGGAGAGAGAACCGATAAATTTCACCCTCTCATATCCTAAATAAATCACCTCTATCGCCTCAACAAGGACATTCAGTCCAAACATAACACATTGACTTTTCTAAATCTTTTTATTAAACCCACAATAACACGCCTCCGTGCTCCATGGTGGCAATCATATGACATTAAAGCGAATGTCATTATGTTATAGACAATACAATGTACGTGCCTAACAGACATAAACAGGGCGTTTAGGACAATGTCTTCAAGTAAAAATAAAATATACTACATAATTACTTACCGTAGCCGATGTTATTGAGCTTCTCACACTTGAGGCATCATCCGATTGCAAAGGGAATTCAATGGTGGTAGCACTACTACTTGTCGAATCGATAAACATGGTTACATCTTCGGGGCTATCACATGAATGCAGATACTACAAGAAAAGATTAACAGAGAAACAATTTAGCCTCCCACATGGTTGTATGCCTCTTCACACTCTTTTAGTGGCACAACATACCGTATCTAGAGTTTTTGGAGCAAATTCCTCATCTTCATTAGAGACATTTTCAATGATTTCGGCCATTATTTGATCTTCCATTGGCAAGCCATTTACAGCTGTGGCACGATTTACACCTTCACCGCTGGTGGCTATTTCAACTTCCTGGGCTACTTTCAAGGGTTTTATGAAAACCGATACGGAATTTTGATCTTTTGCTTTCATGCTTATCTCGAATTTCTCATTGGTGCCACAAAGCACAGTGTCATCATTATTATCCAATGGCAGAGTACTGCTGGCTTCCAGAGTTTCCTCTTGCTCATCTTCATCCTCCTCTTCTAGGATGTTGCCATGATTGTAGGTCTCAATGTGTTCCTTAAAGCTGAATAAACTTTCAAAGATTTTACCACACATACGACAAACGAAAGGATCAATATGTTTATCGAGGAATTGCATTCTTTCATAATGCTTGAATGTAGGTTCGAAGGTTATACGTTCCACTTGGGCATGTAGATGGCGTATTTTCTCTAGACGATAACATTTCCTCAAGGAGCGAATACGTTTCTGTACCCCACTGGAGGAAAGAAATATGCCAATATCTTTAAGCTCTGCACTAATGCTCTGGTAGGCCTTGGTTCTCTCCTTAACTTGGCGCACTTTGTAACAACGCACATGCCATAGGACCAAATACTTTCGATATATTTCCAATATCTTTTCATTTTGTTGCTCATAGACCTCACGACGTTTTTGCAAAGAACGATGCTGTTCCAAGAATGACATTTGCTCATAGTAAGGAAATTTGGCACTCTCATCCAATTCACCCTCCCTTTGGATACGTTCCCTTTCTTTTAGATATCTCTGACAGAGTGTGGAAATTCTTATGCGTACCTCGGTTATATGGAATTTCCGACGGCAAAATTCATTCCAACGTTCAGTGATGTCCTGCCATGATTGACGGCACAAATGGGGTTCGCAAAACTCACGATGCGTTTGGTCCCATAGCCGTGTATGTTCCCTATACAACTCAATGAGTTTCAAGACATGCGTCTTATTCAGCTTCTCTCGCGGTTCATGGAATTCAAAATGTTCCTCTTCGGTTTTAGGTGACCCCGGTGAGGAAGGTGATGATTCCATGATATTTTCTCCCGTTAGACTGGTAGAGGCTATCGATCGATCATCATCGGGAAAATCATCATAATCCAATAGAGAGCAGGCCAATGACTCCAAATGTTCACTAAGCATTTCGGGTGACATATTGCCGGCATCATCGTAGATGGGAAGAATGTGATCGTTTAGCGGAACGGTGGGTTGTATATCGCAAACTTCGACTGGTGTCAAAGAACGACGGCGACGGGTATTGCGTTTACTACGACCTATAGTGGAATTCGATGAATACGATGTTGAGGAAATAGTTGATGACGCTGACGAGGTATGTTCCCGGGCAATACGTTCACATTGTTTAACCAAGTAACGTATTTTACTAGACTTATCACTTTGGGGTGATGACATAGGTGTGTGGGATTGTTCACACTGGGCAGGAGGTGTTACAAAAGTATTACTATCGCAAGTTCTTGCTGGAGATGATGGTGCTAAAGATGGTGATGGACAGTCATATGATTCACTAGACAGAGAATTTGTAGGGGATTTCTTACAGGCTCTGGAATAAATACGACGCCTTTTAGGTTCTACATTCATTTCATGAATGGGCGAACTAGACGGTGTAATATCTTCTTCTGTTAATTCACTCTCATCTTTATCATTTTCAGTTTCAGACTTTTCAAGGAATTTTTTATATGATTTTAAAAATTTTCCTCGCGCAATTGTTGTAGATTCTCCAGATTTTTCTATAGACTTTCCCCCCAGTCTTTTTCTTTTGCGAAGCTGTGGTGAATCCTCATTACTCATACAATTCTCTACGTTGGGCGCCATTATTTGAACGCTTGTTTGATTGTTGACATTTAAAATTTCCACATTAGTGATTTCAATCACTGGACTTGTCTTAACTAATTTGCTATTGTCTTCTGGATAATTTGAAGTAATGTTCGTTTCTTGTGGCTGTTCAAAGTCTGGCTCGTCAATTTCACCTGCCGTCGCTGACTTCTGTAAGCTGGTGGAGGATTGTTGAATTTCTTGTTTTTCACAACTTTCTTTGGGCCAACAACAATTCTTGGGAACTTTAGTGGTTTCATGATCAATTGATATTTCTTTTGCTGTTAATTCGAATTGTTGCTGCAGCGGTTCGCATGCCTTGGTATTGGAGTCCATTGAGCTCTCATTGAACTCATATTCATTGAATGTAAATTCTCTTAAATCTCCCATAACTGTATTCTCTCTTTGCTGAGGCTCTTCTTTGCTCTCTTCACCTCTTGATGAGAGTTTTGATTCGTTTGAGTTTCGTAGAGTTGCGACGAACTCATGTTCTCTGCCTTCAGCTCTGCTTCCACTGCTACTGCTACTGGCACAGATGACTTCGTATTGTTTTGATTTTTGATTATGTTGTAGCTGTTGTTGTTGTTTGTTTATATCTTGAATTGGGATGCTGGTGTTTTTGGGGCTGTCTGAAGCCAAGAGTACCGTTGTTGCTAAAGTCTCATCGTCACCTTCTGTCATCACTTCCCTTTCCTCTTTCTCCACCATTTCCTCTTCGTCGTTTGCTTGATTGTTACTAATTACGTTGCCGCCGTCGTCGTGGTCGTTTTCTTCATTAACCTGCGTATTATCGATATTATTTTCTTGCTCAATCAATGCTTGCTGGAATGGTTCGAGTTCATCTTCGTCTTCCTCAAACATTTGCTGCGAAGATGATGGCGACAAATATTGAGCATTTTTTTCGTAACTTGCCTCCAGTTCATCATGATCATAGTCACAAAGGCCACTATCTTCATTGTTCTGCGGCGACAAAGCCAAGACATGATATAAATCATTTTGATCATCTTCATCGTCATCCTCATCCATATCTTCGCCATCAATGGTGAGTTTGCCTGTCCAATCGGTATGCCATGCCTCCATGTGCAAAGGGAATTCCGAGAGTGGACACAAGGGATGATCATCACAAAGACGACATTCCACAGGCATAGAATTCACCCTCACAATGCCAAGTGAAAACTTCCCCACATCCCAAATGATCTGGAAAATTGGGTGAATTTGGATCAGCTGTAAAATCCTCCATACCCGAAGGATTAGGCTGGAGATTCAATAGAGGTGAAGAGTCACGTTGTCTATTTGTTGGTGTGGGTGGTGGGGCCAACAGTAGAGGCTGTTGCAAAGCCTTGTGCAGTATGGCTTGAGGACTATTTGGATCCATAACGGCTTGATGTTTGCTCATTGTATGTGTGGTATGATGGGCTTTCAGCATTTTGAATATCCGGTTTCCGGCAAAAAATCAATAACGAACTTTCACTTTGGAATTTTCTTGTAGCGAGAGCGAGTGACTATCTCTCGGCGTTTCATTAAATCAATGTTGCTGACATTTTTCACTTCAGTATTATGCCGTTATAGGTATCTGCAAATGGACAACACCACATTTTTTAACGTTTGTTTTTTGAACAACAACAAATTTTCTCATATATATCTATTAAAACAACAATAACAAAACAAAAAGAAAACAAGTCAACATCAAGCGCCAACACCTCAATGGATACTGGGGGTCGATCTACTTGCTTGGTAGGTTAGATGGTGGTGGCTGGTTGTTAGTTAGCCCGTCCGTCCGTATGTCTAGCTGTCTGGTTGACAGACTTGGCACTACGGGAATCTACTAGCTTTCATTTAAGCACAATTCATTGCCTGTCTCTTAT
>PGFW01016244.1:39725-51442 GCA_003123925.1 Haematobia irritans | reverse complement strand
TATCCTCATCCATAGATCTCGCCATCAATAGGTTGCAGTATTTGCCTGTTGTCCAATCGGTATGCCATGCCTCCATGTGCAAAGGGATTGCGAGAGTGGACACAGAGGAGTGATCATCACAAAGACGACATTCCACAGCATAGATTCACCTCACAATGCCAAGTGAAAACTCACCCAATTCCAAATGATCTGGAAAATTGGGTGAATTTGGATCAGCTGTAAAATTCCCATACCGAAGGATTAGGCTGGAGATTCAATAGAGTGTAAGGATCACGTGTCTATTTGTTGGTGTGGGTGGTGGGGCAACAGTAGAGGCTGTTGCAAAGACTTGTGCAGTATGCTTGAGGGACTATTTGGATCCATAACGGCTTGATGTTTGCTCATTTGTATGTGTGTATGATGGGCTCAGCATTTTGAATATCCGGTTTCCGGCAAAAAATCAATAACGAACTTTCACTTTGAATTTTCTTGTAGCGAGAGCGAGGGAGTATCTCTCGCGTTTCATTAAATCAATGTGTCTAGCATTTTTCACTGTCAGTATTATGCTGTTATAGGTATCTGCAAATGGACAACACCACATTATTTTAACGTTGTTTTTTTAAACAACAACAAATTTCTCAATATATCTATTAAAACAACAATAACAAACAAAAAGAAACAAGTCAACATCAAAGCCCAACACATCAAGATAGCTGGGGTCGATCTACTTGCTTGGTAGCTTAGAATGGTGGTGGCTGGCTTGTTTAGTTACGCCGTCCGTCCGTATGTTAGCTGGTCTGGTTACAGACTTGGCCACAAGGGAATCTACTAGCTTTCATTTAAGCCAATTCATTGCCTAGATTCATTTTATTTATTCATTCACTCACTCAATTTTGGTTGTTGTTGCTTTTCTTCGTATAATGTGTGGACACATGGAGCCAGTCCATGGGCACCCAAAAGTGTTGAGATTTTTATTTTCATATAAATTCAACACAATTAAAGTAAAGCAACAATAGCAACAATACAAAAACAACATCTTATATAAACCCAAAAATCATAAAACCACACGAACGCAGCGAACGACCTCAAAGAACAAACTACAAACAAAATCTACTTTGTACAATTCAACGAAAAAACATGATGTTTCTTTCTTGTTTTTTTAACAATTGATGTCACCGCTTTTTAAATTAATTCACGCGCGCGCACGGCTCTCCGCTTTTAATTTAATGTGATGACGTCTTCAGCGTAACGTTCCAGTAACAACTGATGATCGTAGTTTTGTATGGTATCAAAAGAGCAGCTTGATTTGTACCAAGAAGAAGAAATAGCAACAATACACTAATTACAACAACACCAAACGACATAAACAAGACCAAAAATCCACACGAATATGACGACGACCATACACTAAATAAAACTACCGATACAAAGCAGAGGCAGCATTAGCAGCGACAGCAGAGCTAGACTGTGGCAATAGTAACAACCAACCACTTTAAATATGGGTAATAATACCCAAATATCAAAATGCTGCTTTTGTTTGCGTCAACGTTATTGAATAAACTCTGTCAGCAGCCCAACAACAGCAACAAGAAGTTGAATGAACGTTAAAGGTATGATGAACAGAAATTAAAACAATAAAAAAAACACTCTTCAGAAACCGAAGAACAACGAGTGTGATTGAACACCAAAAAGCCATAAACACAGACACACTCACTCACTCATATACCGTAAGGTAAATTATCGATAGAGCGAAAGAGAAAGCAAAAATCAATACAATGAGATATGAGAGAGAGAGATTATTGGCAAAAAACGAACTAAGCTTAAATTGAACTACTTAGGCGGCGGGGTTGTATGGTAGACACGTTTTGTTGTTTCTGGTAAAGCTAGGCTTATATTTATTTGTGTTGGTGTTAAGGAGAATTTTTTAAAAGGTAAACAAAACGTTTAATGATCGATTAAAAACTAAACTCATACTCTTAATAAGGAGAAATATAATGCAAATAAAAAAATCAATTATACACTCTACTCTCTTCTCTACAGTCTTTTAATTGTATAACAAGTCTGAGAAATCGCAGTTGATTGTATAAAGAAAGCTTACAGTTTTTCTTGGTTTCCTTTTGTGGATAACAACCACATAATAATTACATACGTTAAAATTGCTTTACGAATTTTTTCGATATTATTACAGCAAAATTTTGCTCTCCTACCTGTAAAACTTCTCTCTCATTGCCGATCAATGGAAAGAGGCCTCCTCCTTATAACCCTATCCAAAGAGAAGATTATTCTCTTACAACCTTACATAAGGTTACCATAGAAAAGTTATTTTTTGGCATAGGCTGTAATTGAACCCACTATCCTCCGTATTCAAGCGCGTCATATATCCATTGATCCATAGACTAATTTTGTTTATGTGCAATGAAATTCCGAAAGAATCTTCAATTCAATGCATTATTAAGTCTGAGTATATTTTCACCTCTTGCTAACCACAAGAATACTCAATGGTGTGCGGCAACTCTGACTGAAGAAGACAACGATGCGACTTGATTAGTAAAGAAAGTGCAATGACAATTGGATTTTTTTTTATTCACATTAATTTATGCAACCACAATTGTATGTAATTATTATGTGGTTGTTATCCACAAAAGGAAACCAAGAAAAACTGTAAGCTTTCTTTATACAATCAACTGCGATTTCTCAGACTTGTTATACAATTAAAAGACTGTAGAGAAGAGAGTAGAGTTGTATAATTGATTTTTTTATTTGCATTATATTTCTCCTTATTAAGAGTATGAGTTTAGTTTTTAATCGATCATTAAACGTTTTTGTACCTTTTAAAAAATTCTCCTTAACACCAACACAAATAAATATAAGCCTAGCTTTACCAGAAACAACAAAACGTGTCTACCATACAACCCGCCGCCTAAGTAGTTCAATTTAAGCTTAGTTCGTTTTTTGCCAATAATTCTCTCTCTCTCATATCTCATTGTATTGATTTTTGCTTTCTCTTCGCTCTATCGATAATTTACCTTACGGTATATGAGTGAGTGAGTGTGTCTGTGTTTATGGCTTTTTTGGTGTTCAATCACACTCGTTGTTCTTCGGTTTCTGAAGAGTGTTTTTTTTATTTGTTTTAATTTCTGTTCATCATACCTTTTAACGTTCATTTCACTTCTTGTTGGCTGGTTGTTGGGGCTGCTGACAGGAGTTATTCAATAACGTTGACGCAACAAAAGCAGGCCAATTTTGTAATTGGGTATGTATTACCCATAATTAAAGTGGTTCGTTGTTACTATGTCCACAGTCTATGGCTCTGCTTCGCTTGCATAAATGTGCCTCTGCTTTGTATCCGTATTGTATTTAAGTGTATGGTCGTCGTCAATATTCGTCGTGGATTTTTGGTCCTTGTTTATGTCGTTCTTGGTGTTGTTGTAATTAGTGTATTGTTGCTATTTCTTCTTCTTGTACAAAATCAACTGCCTTTGATACTCAAATAGTCAAAACTACGATCATCAGTTGTTACTGGAACGTTACGCTGAAGAACGTCATCACTTAAATTAAAAGCGGAGAGCCGTGCTGCGCTGCGTGTGAAATTAATTTAAAAAAAAAAAAACCAAAAAGAAGAAATCATCATTTTTTTCGTTGAATTGTACAAAAGTAGATTTTGTTGTGTTATTGTCATTTGAGGTCGTTCGTTCGTTCGTGTGGTGTGTTTTATTATTTTGGTTTTATTATAAATGATGTTTTGTTGTTGCTATTGTGCTCTGGTTATTATTTAATTGTGTTTAATTTATATGAAAAAATAAAAAATCTCAAACGACTTTTGGGTGCCCATGACTGCTCCATGTTCACCACGAAGAAAAAAACAACAAACAAAATTGAGTGAGGTGAATGAATAAATAATAATAAATGAATCTAGGCAATGAATTGTGCTTAAAATGAAAGCCTAGTAGATTCCCGTAGTGCCAAGTCTGTAAAAAAAACAACAGCAGACAAGCTAACATACGTGACGGAACGGGCTAATAACAACGCAGCCACCACCATTCTAACCTACCAAGCAAGTAGATCGACCCCAGTAATCCATTGAGGTGTTGGGCGCTTTGATGTGACTTGTTTCTTTTTTGTTTTGTTATTGTTGTTTTAATAGATATATATGAGAAAATTTGTTTGTTGTTGCAAAAAACAAACGCTTAAAAAAAATGTGGTGTGTCCATTTGCAGATACCTTAGAACGGCAAATAATACTGAAGTGAAGAAATGTAGCAACATTGATTTAATGAAACGCCGAGAGATAAGTCACTCGCTCTCGCTACAAGAAAATTCCAAAGTGAAAGTTTCGTGTATTTGATTTTTTGCCGAGAAACCCGGATATTCAAAAATGGCTGAAACCCATCATACACACATACAAATGACAATACATCAAAGCCGTTATGGATCCAAATAGTTCCTCAAGCCATACTGCGCACAAGCGCTTTGCAACGAGCCTCACTGTTGGCCCACCACCCACACCAACAAATAGACAACGTGACTCCTCACCTCTATTGAATCTCCAGCCTAAATCCTTCGGGTATGGAGGATTTTAACAGCTGATCCAAATTCACCCAATTTTCCAGATCAATTTGGGATGTGGGGAGTTTTCACTTGGCATTGTGAGGTGAATTCATGCTGTGGAATGTCGTTCTTTTGTGAATGATCATCCCTCTGTGTCCACTCATCCGAATTCCCTTTGCACATGGAGGCAGTGATAAGCGATTGGATCCAGGCAAACTCACCATTGATGGCGAAGATTATGGATGAGATGACGGATGAAGATGATCAAAAAAAATGAGATTTATATCATGTCTTGGCTTTGTCCGCCGCAGAACAAATTGAAGATAGTGGCCTTTTTGTGACTATGATCATGATGAATCTGGGAGGCAAGTTACGAAAAAATGCTCAAGATATTTGTCGCCATCTATCGTTCGGCAAGCAAAGTGTTTGAGGAAGACGAAGATGAACTCGAACGCATTCGCATGCAAGCATGATTGAGCAAGAATAATTAATATTCGCAGTAAGTACTGCAGGGTTTAATGAAAGGAAAACGACCACGACGACGGCGGCAGACGTAATTAGTAACAATCAAAGCAATAACGACGATAAGAGGAAATGTGGAGAAAGAGGAAAGGGAAAGTAATGAGCAGAAGTGACGATTAGACTTTAGCAACAAACGGTACCTTGGCTTCAAGGACAGAACCCAGAAAGACAACCGCGCCAGCATCGCCAATTCAAGATACACCAACAAACAACAACAACAGCTACAACATAAGTCCAAAATCAAAAACAAATACGAAGTCATCTGTGCCAAGTAGCAGGTAGCAGTGGAAGCAGAGCTTGAAGGCAGAAGAACATGAGTTCGTCGCAACTCTACGAAACTTCAAACGAATCAAAACTGCTCATCAAGAGGTGAAGAAGAGCAAAGAGAGGGCCTCAGCAAAAGAGAGAATACAGTTAATGGGGGAGATTAAGAAGAATTTAAACATTCGAATGAATATGAGTTCAGATGAGAAGCCTCAATGGACTCCAATACCAAGGCAATGCGAACTCGCTGCAGCAACCAATTCCGAATTAACAGCAAAAGAAATATCAATTGATCATGAAAGCACTAAACGTTCGCCAAAGAATTGTTGTGCCCAAAGAAAAGTTGTGAATAAACAAGAAAATCAACAAATCCTCCACCAGCTTTACAGAAGTCAGCGACGCAGGTGAAATTGACGAAGCCAAGAAACTTTGAACAGCGCACAAGAAAACCGAACATTACTTTCAAATTAATCCAGAAGACAATAGCAAATTATTAACGACAAGTCCAAGTGATTGAAATCACAATGTTGGAAAATTTAAATGTCAACAATTCAAACAAAGCGTTCAAAATAATGGCGTCCCAAACGTAGAAGAATTGTATGAGTAATAGGATTCACCACAGCTTCGGCCAAAAGAAAAGACTGGGGGAAGTCTATAGAAAAATCTGGAGAATCTACAACAATTGCGCGAGGAAAATTTTTAAAATCATAAAAAAATTCTCTTGAAAGTCTGAAACTGAAAATGATAAAAGATAGAGTGAATTAAGCAGAAGAAGATATTACAGGCCGTCTTAGTTCGCCAATTCATGAAAATGAATGTAGAACCTAAAAGGCGTCGTATTTATTCGCAGAGCCTGTAAAGAAATCCCCTACAATTCTCTGTCTAGTGAAATATTATGACTGTCCATCACCATCTTTAGGCACCATCATCTCCAGCAAGAACTGCGATAGTAATACTTTTGTAAAACACCTCCTGCCGCAGGTGAACAATTCCACACACCGTATGTCCATGCACATTGACACTATCGACGTGACCCAAAAGTGGATAAGTCCCTATAAATACGTTACATTGGTTAACACAATGTGAACGATTGCGCCGGGAACATAACCACGCAGCGTCAATACTATTCCTAACATCGTATTCATGCAATTCCAGCTATAGGTCGTAAGTAAACGCAATACCCGTCGCCAGTCGTTCTTTGACCACCAAGTCAAGTTTTGCCGATATAACCCAACCGTTCCGCTAAACCGATCACATTCTTCCCATCTACGATGAAGTGCCGGCAATATGTCACCCCCGAAATGCCTTTAGTGAAACATTTGGAGTACATTGGCCTGCTCTCTATTTGGATTATTGATGATTTTCCCGATGATTGATCGATCGATAGCCTCTACCGAGCTAACGGAGAAAATACATGGAATCATTCACCTTCCTACACGGGGTCACCTAAAATAAACCGAAGAGGAATCATTTTGAATTCCATGAACCGCGAGAGAACTGAATAAGAGGGGGGGGGGGGGGCAACATAGTCTTGAAACTCATTGATTGTATAAGGGAACATACACGGCTATGGACCAAACTATCGTGAGTTTTGCGAACCCCATTGTTGCCGACAATCATGGCAGGAAACATCACTGAACGTTTGGAAGAATTTGCCGTCGAAATTCATAAATAACCGAGGTACGCATAAAGAATTTTCCACACTCTGTCCAAGAGATATCTAAAAGAAAAGGGAACGTATCCCAAAGGGCAGGGTGAATTTGATGAGAGTGGCCAAAATTTCCCTTACATATGACAATATGTCATTCTTGGAACAGCATCGTTCTTTGCAAAAAACGTCGTGAGGGTCTATGAGCAACAAAATGAAAAGAATATTGGAAATATATCGAAAGTATTTTGGTCCTATGCATGTGCGTTGTTACAAAGTGCGGCCAAAGTTAACGGAGAGAACCAAAGGGCCTAACCAGAGCATTAGTGCAGAGCTTAAAGATATTGCATATTTCTTTATCCTCCAGTGGGGTAGCAGAAAAACGTATTCGCCTCCTTGAGGAAAATGTTATCGTCTAGAGAAAATGACGCCATCCTACATTGCCCAAGTGGAACTATAACCATTCGAACACTACATTCAAAAGCATTATGAAAGAATGCAAGTTCCTCGATAAACATATTGATCCCCTTTCGTTTGTCGTATGTGGGTAAAAATCTTTGAAAGTTATATTCAGCATTTAAGGAAACACCATGAGACCTACACATCATGGCAACATCCTAGAAGAGAGGATGAAGATGAGCAAGAGGAAACTCTGGAAGCCAGCAGTAACTCTGCATTGGATATATAAATGATACACTGGTGCTTTTGTGGCAACCAATGAGAAAATTCGAAAGATAAGCATGGAAAGCAAAAGACAAACAAATTCCGTATCGTTTTCATAAAACCCTTGAAAGTAGCCCAGGAAGTTTGGGTTTGGATTACTGAAATCATGAGCGCATCCAAGTAGGCGCCCCGCGGTGGGTGTAATCGTGCCACAGCTGTAATGGCTTGCCATGGAAGACAAATAATGGCCCGAAATCATTGAAAAATGTTCTCTAATGAAGATGAGAGAATTTGCCTCCAAAACTCTAGATACGGTTATGTTGTGCCACATAAAAAGAGTGTGGAAGAGGCATACAAACCATGTGGAGCAAATTGTTTCTCTGTTAATCATTTTCTTAGTAGTATCGTGCATTCATGTGATAGCCCCGGAAGTGTAACCATGTTTATCGATTCGACAAAGTAGTAAAGTGCTACCACCATTGAATCCCGTTTGCAATCCGGATGAATGCCTCAAGTGTGAGAAGCTCATAATACATCGGCTACGTAAAGTAATTATGTAAGTAATATGTTATTTTTTACTTGAAGACCATGTGTCCTAAAACGCCCTGTTTATGTCTGTTAGGCACGTACACTTGTATTGTCTAATGAACATAAGAACATTCGCTTTAATTCATATGAATTGCCACCCATGGAGCCCACGGGAGGGCTGTTATTGTGGTTTAATAAAAAGATTTAGAAAAGTCAATGTGTTATAGTTTTGGAAACTAAATGGTTCCTTCGTTGAGGCGATAGAGGTGATTATTTAGGAATGAGAGGGTGAAATTATCGGTTCCTCTCCCTCCTAAGCGTAGCATGGTTCAGAAAATAAGAGTCGCTAAGAAATCAATTCCGAGGATTTTAGCTCCTTTCCAACAGCCCTGATTTCTATATCGCGTTTTCATTAATTTATAATATATGAACTTGAAGAAGGTTGAACGAGAATACCAAATAGCGTACTTTCTTTGCTAAAAAGGTACTAAAAGTCGCGGCCACCACACGATCTAGTTTTTATGCCAACTTCATGCTTACTTCCTTCCTTGATTGAGCACAAGATCTTTGTGGACCGCCCTTGGCCTTTTGAGTCCAACCTAATGTAATATTCCACCTCCATCAATCGTAATTCTTTGTCTATTTGAGGGAGAAAGGCTACAACCAAGTTATATTGTGATTTTGAGCAAGAATTCCGAGTCTAAGAAGTCGAATTCTGAAGGATTTGGCTTCTATTCCGCAGCCCTGATTCTGAGACTAAAAAAAGTTACCAAGTCGAGCCACCAAACTGTTTGAATCTTTTATACATCTTGTCCTTAATTTCTTCTTGAATGACCCAAGAATCACTGTGCAGTTACTTGGCCTTACTTCAAAAGCTTT
Source organism: Haematobia irritans (assembly GCA_003123925.1). Taxonomy (NCBI): domain Eukaryota; kingdom Metazoa; phylum Arthropoda; class Insecta; order Diptera; family Muscidae; genus Haematobia; species Haematobia irritans. The sequence goes on along the minus strand of PGFW01016244.1, from coordinate 42,412 downwards.
CATCCAATACTATAAAGAGGCATAGGTTAGGTTGAAAATAAGGATTCAGTTTGCCCCTGTCTTATGTCGGCTGACATAACACCTAAGCCAGTATTCGACTTGTTGTGCGCTCTAACTCTTCTTTCTCGTTCCTTGTTTTATTCGGACTGGCTTGGTTCGCAGTCCTCCTTTCCCATTTGGGTCATCGGATTTCTTTCACGTAAGTATGGTCTATTGTCGGTGGCATGCAGTTCGCACTACTTCGACTAGAGCAAGTGTGCGCTTAATTCTAGATACCCGGTTATATCCCCCGTTTTATCGTCCTGCTCCACTTGAGTAGTACGTTTTTTCTTATCTGCTTCAACGTCCGCCATAGTATTATTCGTCGCCCCTGCCGACATTGCAAGTTTGGCGTCAACCGATTTATATGTCTCCCGTGCCCAATAGTCTCTCCCTGTTTCCGATCTGCCAGTCCGAATACCTCTTCATCCGATATTATTAACATCATTGCAGCGCAGTGACAAAGGTAGTGCTCCAAGGTCCTCGTCATCCTCGAAACTCGCCCTCATGCACCATCCTCGCTGCCTCCTATTCAGCATATATGTCCTCATTCTAGGTTGCCGCGTTATTATTCCCACGGTCGTCCGCTCTTTCTTGAGTTCTTGTCCATCTTTTTCTTACGGGTGTCACCCCACTGTGTTTTCGCGTCGCCCCATACCGAGCCGGTTGCATTGGTTCATTGCTTTAATGTGTCTAACGTGTCCCATTCATCGCTCGTTGTGCGCTCCTAAATTCTTCTTATTCCACCAACCGTCTTTTATACCAGGAAACTCTCCGAGCCGGCCCAGTCCCTCGTTTACCACCTGGGCCAACGGCCCCGAAACACCTCTCACCGATGGTTTAACTCTTTGTTTCCTAGTAAGACAGTCTCCAAAATCTCTGATTATTCCAATCAGGCCTACATACACCATTCTGTGCGACTCCTAATTTCGCCTAACTAACTGTATCTCATTCGAGGTGCACGTCATTATTCAGACGGGTCCTCTGATGATCCTAGTCTCTTGAGTAATCTCTCTTATCTGTCATCCCATAGTCATTTTCTCTCTTCTAACCGTTGAAGTTGATCCACATCTCTTTATCCGTGACGCATTCATCGGCAAGTTGTCGATCAAACTTCCTTCTTCAACAAACCGTACTTCAGCCCCTTTTTTCCAAGCTAACGACCAGGTCCCATCGTAACCGATTATGGTTAACTATTTGCCTAGTAAAGGAGAGGAGCAAAGTCTCATCATTCCTCAAACAACGTGCCTTCATACTCCCGGTCCTCCTGTCCTCTCCTACTCTCCTCGGCTATCTATTTTTTTTAATTCACGATTGTTGTATATCGCGTGAAGCTTCGCATCGTTGCTCCGAAACACTTCGCTATTTTTTGTTTCATAATATTCAGATAAAATTGGTTTACCGTTGTCTATAGTCAATGCTGTTGTCTAGTGGCAATACGATATTTTTAGGCAACTTTAACTATGCAGTCCCATTGTAATCACCATGGTGGTGAACTGCTCTCTTCAATTCGGGCCAAGTTTATATTACATCCCGTCTCCAAATGACAATACCTGAAACCCGCTGGTAAACATTACAGGTCTCTCCGTTTGGAAGACGGAGGCTACGAACTAAACCCGACATGCTTCTACATCTAATATCCTAACCATTCGAAATTGAAAAATCCCACCTCACTTATTATTAGGCCTCAATCGGGACCCAGTCTGTTTATAATCTCCATCTCCCAAAGTTGACACCTGTACATTTTTTACAGGTCTCGCGTATAAGGAAGACGGGGCCTACGACATGAACCCAATACTTATATGTATGACACCATTACGGAATTGAAAAACTTGACTATCAACCTTATGATACATTTCATTTTATTGTCTAGCCGTCCGAGAAGATCTCCCATAAGCTCGATGGACGTCGAAGACCGAATAGAACCAAAGCCATGCCCGAGGAATGAAGAGGTAAATTATAAAATTCATAAACCACTATTGCAACATTCTAACGAATAACAATTTTGTTTTCATCAAATACCGTACCATTCAGGAGATGGCGATACACCAATCGCAAGATTATCTATAGAAGATACGCCTGATGATATCCACTACCGTGCGGCTATCGCCAGCATGGATCCGAATCATTTGGATTATAACACAGAGTTGTGAAGACGTCAAGCTTGGTTTGCTTTAACCACCGAAATTCATAAAGCCACTACATAGGAATTTCTCCATGGCGATCTCTATAACAGAAAAGCTCAATCGATTAAGCCAAAATTAATTATAAGAATCTAGACAGCAGAGCAAAAATCCCAATGATATTTAATGGGTATTCTATCAGTGATCTTATGTTTTTGGTATGATGTGGTAAGAATCGGGAATAAGAATTATTTTTTGAATTTGACAATTTAATTTTTGATTACTTTTGTAGATTGCTGTCAACGAATGAATTGGGAAGATCTAAATACACCAACGATACTAACATTGAAAACTCATCATGAAATCTACAGAGAGACTTTCAGCTATGGAATATAAGAGATCCAATTTAAATAAAAGCCGGTGAAACACGCCAATATAAAATCATGTCATCGTTAGCGAGGAAGGAAGACCAAACAAGGATAAAATCCGAGCGTATTAAAAATCGCACCATTTGAGCTCCGCACC
>PGFW01016243.1:23187-36248 GCA_003123925.1 Haematobia irritans | reverse complement strand
TTTCCGGAAATATTCCATACAAATACAATTTTCTGGATATTTTCTATAGAAATAAAATTTTACGACAATTTTCTATAGAAAAAACAAATTTGCAAAAATTCTAGAAATAAAATTTTGCTAAAATTTTTTTTACAGAAATAATTTTCTATAGAAATAAAATTTTGCTAAACTTTTTTTTAAAGAAATAAGACACAAGAAAGTCTTATTTCTATGCAAATAAAATGTTCCTATAGAAATAAAATGTTGCTAAAATTTTGTATAGAAAAAATGCTGTAGAAACCAAAAGCATTTGCAGACAATTTTTCAAAAAATTGTTTATAGAAACAAAATTTTCAGAAATATTTCTATAAAAAAAATCTTGGGAAAATTGTCTGTCGAATGTGGATATTTCCTGCTCTTTAATATTGTTTTTCAGAGTGTATAAAGCACCTAGTAAATGTGCCATACAAAACGATTGAAAAGCTATAATTTATGATTGTATATATAAATATTTTTTATATACAAATATTATTATTTATAAGTCTATACTGTACGACGGGTTATATACACACTTTAGACAAATTATTAATCAAATGATAATCTATATTTCAAATAAAGTCCATTCGAGTTTTTTTGTTATTTATTTGACTAAGGTGTTATGAAGGCAATGCCATTGGCGTTGATGTGTATAAGAGACAGGATCTACATCGACGACATAAAATTAGACCATATAGAAAATGTAGGGTTTTGTTAGCTAGTGTGTTGACCTGCTAGTTCATCAGATAACAAGAAGCTATGCCATTATCTAACCCCTTTGAAAATGGATAAGTTTCTTCTAAATTCGTGGCATTGTTATGCACTTATCTTCTATTTAATGATTAAATTTTGTTATCTATTTACTGCATATTTATTTTCTCATTCGAAATTCGAGACACATACAAATTTTCTTTTATCTTAAATATTAAGATAATTTTTCATTTTGTTCATTTAAGGTTCATCAGTATGTTATTTTTCTATATTTAATGTATAATAAGTTTGTGTGTATGTAAAATATGCCATATCTAGCAATTATAACAATGACAGAGCCATAAAGAAAAAAAAAACCTGCAATTGACAAATAAAATTTCGATAATCATTTAATGATTATTCGATAAAAATGCGTGGTTATTTTGATCTACTTCATGGATTAACATAGTTGACAGGGTTGCCATATTTATAAAATGTAAGTATATACACCCAAATGATTCAGCATTCAATACTAACCAACGTTTCAAGAAAAAAACAGCGATAAAAATAAAATAATTAGATAATTTTTATAAATTTATTAAATTTAATAAAATAAAAATTTATTTATATTCAATAAAATCGTCGATAACCTGCCAATGACAAATAAAGTTTTGATAAGCATTTAGTGATTATTCGATAAAAAAAATACGTGGTTTTTTATCTAGGTTAGGTTAGGTGGCAGCCCAATATTTCAGGCTCACTTAGACTATTCAGTCCATTGTGATACCACATTGGTGATCTTCTCTATCATGATGGGCGTGCCCGATTCCAATAGTAGCTCAATGAGAAGGACTCCTTTCCTTTATATAGGCGAGTCCGAACAGGTTCAACATGTAGTGGAAACCACTAGAGAGGCTCTTGAAACCTCGGAAATGTCATTCAAGCATTAGTGATGGGGGATATCCACCGCTGAAAAACTTTTTGGTGTTCGTCGAAGCGAGAATCGAACCCACGACTTGTGTATTAAGGCGACCACTGAGCTCCTGCTTACCTTAAAGAAGTTGGTATTGATTTCGATCCAAAGATGTGCTTGTGATAGAGATTCCATTTATCTTGAAATAAAAAGATTCAATATTTTAATCAATAATTTAAGGAATATTTCCTTACATCAAAAATGTGTTTAATTACTTTAAAAAAATTTGCTTAGTTAAAGACATACGACTTTAACAGAGGACGAAATTTCCAAAATTTGTGTCTAATTAAAAAAAAAATAAATAAATTGAAATTTAAAAATACAAACTAATTATTATTTAAAATTCATTATTGATAAGAAATTTGTCCTTAATATTTTGTGAAAAGCGCATCCTAAAATTAAGTTTATAATTTTTAGTATCACGTTAATATTTTTTCAGTGTATTGTAATGTAGCTTTGTTTATGTAGGTTTTATTAAGTAATTTTTTCCTCCTCTATTTTTTGTAAATACATGCACCCTTTTACATTACTTTTCTATTTTTAAAGATTTTTTTCTTTAATCAGCAAAAAAAATATCACCAAAATATTTCCAATTAAAAGTTAATTGAAGTTGAAATTTTTTCAATTTAATAAATTAATTGGTACAATTAACTTTTTAATGAGATGAAATTATAAGTTAATTAAGTCATGATTGAATTAAAATTTTGAATTAAAAGATTAATGATACAATAAACTTTTAAAAAATTCGGGAGACTAAGTCACTAAAAAGATTAACATTTTTAAAAATTTTAATTAAATTTTTTTTTCAAACAATCAATTGTTAATCCAATAAAAATTCTAAGCCAATTCAAAAGGTAATTGAAATAGTCTATTTTTTAATTAATAATTAATTGAGTTTTGCATCAACATCATTAAATTTTAATGAATCAATTAAAAAATTAATTGAAATTTTTTAATGAAATCAATAATTTTTTAATCAAGATTTTTTTATGCCAATTAAAACTGGATTGATACTATCATTTGCGTGATTGAAGACTTTTCAATTAAAAAATTAATTGACAATTAATTTCGTGATGAATCAGAAAAAAATTTTTTTGTGTGATAGTATTAGTTTATTTGTATACACGTAAATATTTATTTCAATATTTTTAATTAATTTCCGGTCGTCTCACTTTTTTATAATACATGGAACCCTTTTTACATTAACTTCTCTATTTTTTTCTCATACCTTAAAAAGGAAAAAATAAAAATCATAAAATTATTAATACAAATATTATATTTTATTTGAATATTAAATGTAATAATATCGATTATTCTATAACTTATTGCATATTTTCCTAAAAAAATAGGATCTAATTTGTCATATGTTGTTTTTGCATTTATTCTTTACTACATTTATCCTCTACATAGCATTTCTATATACATTTTCGGCTAAATACAATAAACATTACGCAATGTAAGTAGACGTAAACTTTGACTTTGACTAGACTAAACGACTAACACAACAAACATAATATAAAAATTTTACGGTGATGAATTATTCCTATGGAGATAACGATGACAAAATTGATTGTTAGTTATAAGTATTGTTTTTGTTTTTGTTATATGTTAGTGTGTGTTATATTATTTTTGGGTCACATCTCTGAGTGCCTTAACTGGGGTATGGTGAAACAAACCGATGAATGTTGAATACTTGGTGTTAATTGGAGGCCTTTCGAAATCTCTAGTATAATGAATGTATTTTTGTTATTAATTTTTTTTTGTCAGTTCAAGATATTTTGTTGTTTTTTGGAACTACGGTGTTGAGCTAACGGTCATTTGATTGAAACTTGTCTAGACACTAGATTTATCGATAATTTTATTGCGCATGACGCCAATTTATTCACATGCCCGACATCGCTTTCGCCTAATGTTCAAAAATGCCGTTAAGTCAGGTCAAAAAACGTAAGCTGCCATGCTGTTTGTTGGAAAACTTCTTAGCACCTCTTAACACCGTCAGAGTATATCAGCGACGAAGACGTCTCTGGGTTTATAAACAAAAACTTGTCGCCGGCTCAATGTTTATACGTGCGAACTGTTTGTACTACAGAAGAATACTTAAACACAATTAAAACGACAGAAAAATAAAATTATATTATAAAAAGAAAAGAATTAAACGAAAATTAATATTTATATATATTTCACCAAATGAAACGTAATGAAGAAAAAATAATTTTCTTACAAAACAGACTACAAAATATAGAACAAAAAAACGGTGTCAAAGAATCAATGCAAAGCAAAAAGCAACATAAAAAAAATAAGCCATAGTTTCACATTGGAAGGCAAAATAATAGTGCTATAAGACTTCTAATATTTCTTTGTTTTAATTTAGTTGAAAATTGAATCTTAAAATTTATAAAAATTTATATTTTCTGCGTAATGATTTTTTAAAAATCAGAGAGAATTGGCCCCTAACTGTCACAACCATATTCCATCTACCTTTTTAATATTGTGCCTTCTCATCGTAGTTGTTTTATTTTGATGTTTGTTGTGTGTTAACTATTTAAGTTACACTAAACGGAAACTGCTCTTTGTATCGATTATTGATTTTCTATTTTGCTTCGCCGATTGCCCCCAGCAAAAAAAAATCTATGCATCAGTCCGAACACAGCTGGCCGCCTCTTTTTGTCATTAATTTAACTTAATTCTCAGTTTAGGAATGTTTAGAAAAGAATAAAATCTCAGGGTATTCAAAAAAAAAAAAAAAAGATAAGTTTCAAGTCATACTGGGGGCATTTTATTTTGTATTTCTTTTCAATATTTATGTGTTTTTATATAGCGCACAGCTTTAAATAAGGCTATTGAACGAGACTACATGGCCATTTTGAAATATCTTGAAGGAAAATAGAGCCAATCATAAAACCCTGTTGCACTAGTGGAAGGAATAGCAGTTCATATAAAATAATATTTTAGCGAAAAAAAAACTTACAAAAAATTACTTTTGAATTTCGATAATACCAAAAAAATTATAAAATTTATGAATTAAATTAAATTGAAATTAAATTAAATTAAATTAAATTAAATTAAATTAATTATATCTAAATTAAAATTAAATTAAATTAAATAAATTAATTAAATTAAATTAATAAATTTAACCTAAATAAACTAAATTAAATTAAATAAATTAATTAATAAAATTAAATTAAATTAAATTAATAAATTAAATTAAATTAAATTAAATTAATAAATTAAATTAAATTAAATAAATTAATTACAAATTAATAAATTAATAAATAAAATTAATAATAAAAGTTAATTAAATTAATTAAATTAATTAAATAATTAAATAAATTAAATTAATTTAAATTAAATTAAATTAAATAAATTAAATTAATAAATTTAAATTAAATTAAATAAATTAAATTAAATAAATTAATAATAAATTAAATTAAATTAAATATATAAATAAATAAATAAATAAATAAATTAAATTAAAATAAATTAAATTAAATAAATTAAATAATTAATTAAAATTAAATAAATTAATATTAAATTAATTAAATTAAATTAATTTAATTAAATTACATTAAATAAATTTAAATTAAATTAAAATTAAATTAAATTAAATTAAATTAAATAATTAAATTAAATTAAATTAAATTAAAATAATTAAATAAATTTAAATTAAATTAAATTAAATAAATTAAATAAATTAAATTAAATTAAATTAAATTAAATTAATTAAATTAAATTAAATTAAATTAAATGTAAATTAAATAATTAAATTAAATTTATAATTAAATTAAAATAATTAATTAAACTTAATTAAATTAAATTAAATTAAATTAATAAATTAAATAAATTAAATTAATAAATTAAATTTAAATTAAATTAAATAAATTAAATTAAATTAATTAAATTAATTAAATTAAAATTAAATTAAATTAAATTAAATTAAATTAAATTAAATAATTAAATAAATTAATTAATTAATAAATTAATAAATTAAATAAATTAATTAAATAATTAAATTAAATATAAATTATTAATTAATAATAAATAAATTAAATTAAAATAATAAATAAATTAAATTTAATTAAATTATTAAATTAAATTAAATAAATAATTAAATTAAATTAAATTAATAAATTAAATAAATTAATTAAATTAAATAAATTAAATAAATTAAATTAACATTAATTAAATTAAATTAATTAAATAAATTAAATTTAAATTAAATTAAAATTAAATAAATTAAATAAATTAAATAAATTAAATTAAAATAAATTAAAATTAAATTAAATTAATTAAATTAAATAAATTAAATAAAATTAAATTAATTAAATTAATATAAAATATAAATTGAAATTATATTAACTTAAATATTAAATTAATTAAATTAAATAAATTAAATAAATTAAATTAAATAAAGTTAAATTAAATAAAAAACTTAATTAATTAAATTAATTAAATTAAATTAAATTAAATTAAATTAAATAAATTAATTAAATTAAATTAAAATAATTAATAAATTAAATAATTAAATTAAAATTAAATTAAATTAAATTTAAATTAATTAAATTAAATTAAATTAAATAAAATTAATTAAATTCAATTAAATTAATAAAATTAAATTAATTAAATTAAATAAATTAAATTAAATTAAATTAAATAAATTAAATTAAATTAAATTAAATTATAAATAAATTAATTAAATTAAATAAATTAAATTAAATTAATTAAATTAATTAAATTAAATTAATTAAATTAATTAAATTAAATTAAATAAATATTAAATTAATAATAAATAAATTAAATTAAATTAATTAAATAAATACATTAAATAAATTAAATTAAATTAAATAAAATTAATAAATTAAATTAAATTAAATTAAATTAAATAAATTAATTAAATTAAAATTAAATAAATTAAATAAATTAAATTAAATAAAATTAATTTAAATTAAATTAAATTAAATTAATAAATTAAATTAAATTAAATTAAATTAATAATTAAATTAAATTAAATTAAATTAAATTAAATTAAATAAATTAAATGAAATAAATTAATTAAATTAAATTAATTAATAAATTAAATAATTATTTAAATAAATTAATTAAATTAAAATAATTAAATTAAATTAAATTAAAATTTAAATTAATAAATTAATTAAATATATTAAATTTAAATTAAATTAAATTTAAATTATAAATTAAATAAAATATATTAAATTAAAATTAATAAATTAAATAAATTAAATTAAATATAATAAATTAAATAAATTAAATTAAATTAAATTAAATTAAATAAAATTAAATTAAAATTAAATTAAATTAAAATTAATTAAATTAATAAATTAAATTAAATAAATTAAATTAAATTAAATTAATTAAATAAATTAAAATAAATTAATTAAATTAAATAAATTAATTAAATTAAATAAATAAATTAAATTAATTAAATTAATTAATTAATTAAATTAAATTAAATTAAAAATTAAAATTAAATTAATTACAATTAAATTAATTAAATAAATTAAATTAAATTAAATAAATTAAATTAATAAATAATTAAAATTAAATAATAAATTAAATAAATATAAATTAAAATTAAATTAAAATTAAATATAAATATAAATTAAATTAATAAATAATTAAATAAATTAAATTAAATTAAATTAAATAAATTAAATCATAATAAATTAAATTAAATTTAAATTAAATTAATTAAATTAAATTAAATTAAATTTAAATTAAATTAAATTTAAATTAAATTAAATTAAATTAAATTAAATTAAATTAAATTAATTAAAATTAAATTAAATTAAATTAAATTAATTAAATTAAATAAATTAATAAATAAATTAATTAAATTAAATTAAATATTAAATTAATAAATTACATTAATTAAATTAAATTAAAATAAATTAAAATTAAATAAATTAATAATTAATTAAATTAAATTTAAATATAAATTAATAAATTAAATTAATTAAATTAAAATTAAATTAAATTAAATAAATAAATAATTAATAAATTAATCTAAATTAAATTATTAAATTAAATTAGAATTAAATTAAATTAAATTAAATTTAAAATAATAAATAAAATTAAATTAAATTAAATTAAATTAAATTTTTTTTTTTTTTTTTATAATTAAATAATATTATGTAAAATTTTTGAAATTAATTAAATTAATAAAATTAAATAAATTATATAATTAAATAATAAATTAATTAAATAATATAAATTAAATTAAATTAAATTAATTAAATATAAATTAAATTAAATTAAATTAAATTAATATAAATTAATTAAATTAAATTAATATAATAATTAAATATAAATTAAATATAAAATAAATTAAATAATAAATTTAAATTAAATTAAATTAAATTAAATAATTAAATTAAATTTTAAATTAAAATTAAATTAAATTTAAATTAAAATTAAATTAAATTAATTGAATAAATTAAATTAAATTATAATTAAATTAAATTAATTATAATTAAATAAATTAAATAAATTAAATTAAATTAAATTAAATTAAATTTAAATAAAAATTAAATTAAATTTAATATTTAAAATTAAATGTAAATTAAATTAAATAAATTAAATTAATAATTAAATTAAATTAATTAAATAAATTAAATTCAAATTAATTTAAATTAATTAAATTAAATTAATATTAAATTAAATTTAAATATTAAATTAAATTAAATTGAAATTAAATTTAAAATTAATTATAATAAATTAATAAATTAATTAAATTAAATTAAATTAAATAATAATTAAATTAAATTAAATTAAATTAATTAACTTAAATTAAATTAAATATAAATTTAAGATTAATTAAATTAAATTAAATAATTAAATTAAATAATAAATAAATAAATTTTAATAATTAATTAAATTAAATTAAATTAAATTAAATTAAAATTAAATTAAATTAATTAAATTAAATAATAAATTAAATTAAATATAAATTAAATTAAACATTAATTAAATTAAATAAATTATTAAATTAAATTAAATAATTAAATTAAATTAAATTAAATTAAATTAAATGTAACATAAATTAAATTAAATTAAATTAAATTAATAAATTAAACTAATAAATTAAATTAAATAAATGTAAATTAACATTAATATTCAAATTAAATTAAATTAAATAAATTAGGAATAAATTAAATTAAGTAAAAAATTAACATTAAATTAATTAAATTAAATTAAATTAAAATTAAATTAAATTAAATTAATTAAATTAAATTATTAAATTAAATTAATTTAAATTAAATTAAATTATAAAATTATAAATTAAATTAAATTAACATTAAAATTAAATTAAATTAACTAAACTTAAATATAATTAAAGTAATAAATTAATTAAATTAAATATTAAAGTAATTAAATAAATTGAATATTAAATTAAATTAAATTAAATTAAATTAAAATTAAATTAAAGTAAATAATATATTAACATATAAATTGCAAATTAAATTAAAAATTTAAATAAAAAATTAAATTAAAATAAAATAAATAATTAAATTAATGATTAAATTAATTAATTAAAAATTAAATAAATTTAAATTAATAAAATTAAATTAAATTAATTAAATGTGAGTATAAATTAAATTAATATTAAATTAAATTAAATAGTTTAAAATTAAATCTAAATTAAATTTAAATTAATTAAATTAAATTTTAAATTTAAATTAAGGTAAAATTAAATTGTTGAGGAGAAAACGAAGCAAAGACTACTTTCAGAATAATATATCACAATACATTACAATTGATATTGTTTAAATAGCCACAATAAAAATGCTATATTTTCAGATAGGTTTGTTTTATCTCTGCAAAGGATCCACACATTCAATAGATTGATGTTTAAAACAAAACAAATATTTTCCTATCCGATCTCCTCCTAATACTAGGTTATATTAAATCATATTGGGCTCGCGTTCTTAATAGTAGGTGCCAGAGAGGCCAAATTAGTAACGAAGTGAAAGGAATTGATTATCAGCGAACATAATTGTTGGTGCAGAAAGGAAAGATATTAAGCCAAAACTAATGAGCATTTATGGCTGTGTTCGTAACGGATAGAGCCGCTAAACGCGGACAATTACGATACATGACGAATTGCAGATGCGTGCGGTATACTATCGATATAGAATGTATCTGTTGGGGATATGTGATGACGAAGCATGCAAACGTCAACAACCGATCCTACAGCAAGCTGAATTATTGAAAGAGAGACAAAGGCAGCCGCAATATTATGCTTAGTTAGATGTCTCGGAACTTGGAGTTGATCGCTTTGAATTCGTATGCAAAGGGATAATGTATGTTAAAGACGTTGAACAAACATACGGGCAATCAGAAAGACCTGCGCGCAAGCAATGCATTACTTAAAAGATACGCTCTCACGGATGGTGGAAAGTGATAAAGTGCAGGCGAACATATTAAACGAATTTTAATTGACGCCGCTGGCCATAAACTAAAAGAAATTGTGAAGTACAATATGCGGCTGAATAACTTACTCAGCAATATTACTTATTATATACGTTACCAGATTCAATATAGATCATTTCGATGCGCATTAGCAAACACGGATACTTCACGAATCTCCGATAATCGCATTGAGAAAATACTTTTGAGATCCGAATCAAGTAAGTCAAAAGAAGATAATACTTCTCGAATGTGTTATAACTAAAGACGCATCCCACCAGATCCTCATATAAGCCAACAAAATCACAGCGTAAAAACATGGTTTGTGTTCAAGCCTGTATAAAGATAGCATTACGCAACGAATTGCAGGTCAATAAACTAATAAAAACGCTCTACAATCAAAGTAAAGAATGTGCAAAACACTAAAGTATGTCTTAACGACAATGAATATCTGTATTGCTGTCCCAAGAAAACAATACTTGGTGTCCTAATAGTGGGTTAGCACTCGTGCATAAGACATCAAAATGAAAAATAAATATAAATTTTCGGGATAGATATCACAATGGACCAAAAATTAAATTTGGCAAATAGGTGAGTTCACTAAAATTTATATGCGAGACAAGGAATTTGTGAAACGCTTAGGAAATCGGGGTCGCGAAAAACGGTGGAATTAAAAGACGTTCCACTATGATATCACTTAAGTAAACAAATTTACTTTCCCGTATCAAAAATAACAGACAAAGGTTTGCTGGTAAAATTAAGAAAAAATGACGCTTCAGCTGCTCGGATAAAAGAAATCGGGAGATCTGCTATGCTAATAAGAATCGGAAATTTAATTATATGAGAATACGAAATTTCGGCAAATTGTTTGAAGCCAAGAATGAACTTGATAGCTGGCACTATTGAAAATGGGTCATTGAACGAAAAGGACTTAAAGATTATGGCAAAGACGGTGAAAATTTCCAGCGGAATAAAATTTAAAACGATTTAAACTGTCAGCGTGCGAAGTATGCATAAGCCAAAAACAAACGCGGGAAAAATTTTCGAAAAATGAGCATGAAACTTGCAACGATTTACTAGAATTATACAAGTGATGTGGTGTCCATAAATGCGAGTCGAATCTGGTGCAAAATATTTCGTAACGTTCATTGACGAAAAATCTAGATGGTGCGAAGTATATTTTTTGAAACAAAAATCGAATGTCCTATCAGCATTTAAAAAATATAAAGCATACGCGGAAAATTTGACGGAAGAAAAATAAAAATACTTCAGTGGATAATCCGGGATATTTGCATGCTGAATTCAATGAATCTTGGGAACAGTGTGGTATAAAAAGTGGTTGACTACTCCTTATACCCCAACAAAACGGTATGGCAGAACGAAAAAATAAACAATAGTAGAAAATGGCTAATTGCATGATTAAACATGCGGGTTCGCTCCGTCTTTTGGGCAAAGCAATAAATAACAGCTTGTTATATCAAAATCGGGTGTATACAAGATGAACTGGAAAATACTTACAAAATTTGGACAAATAAACAACCGCGATACATAAAGATATTTGTTGTAAGATACTTATTAAAAAAAAAGTCCAAATGAAATTGAAACTCGCCTCGAACCTGTATTATTTGTCGGTTTTCATCACGAGTCGAAGCTAAAGAATGTGGTGCTCTCCGAAAAGAACGTTATTATATAAGTCGGATGTAAATATTATATGATGAAACGGGTTTCGATAAATCATATGAAGATTTTTATGATATCGGCAAAAATGATAAAATCGAAGTTGAATGTATGGACAATTTACAAGAAGATAGACTTGTCGAAATGCATGCAAGTGACAATATGCATAATGAAAATATAAGCGAAGTTCGAACAGAAAATCCAACGATTTCAAAACACGGCAGAGGACGCCCGCAAATACAAAGAAGTGGCCATAGAGGACGACCTAAGAAATTATTTCAACCTGTACAGAACGTAGAAAATAATGTTAACAATGATGATATTCAATCGGTCCAATCTGAAGGAGAAAATTTCGAGGAATGTGAGTATGCATATTGGTCAAATATTAAAGATCCAAATAATGTAGATGAAGTAATGAAATCCGAACATTACAAAAATTGGAACAAAGCTATTGAGGATGAATATTTGGCAAAAATGAAAAATAATACTTGGGAAATTGTCGAAAGGCCTGAGGAACGAAAAGTAATTGGTAGTCGTTTAGTTTTTCGAACCAAAGACGACGGAACTGCTATAGGAAAGAAGAAAGTTCGATTAGTAGCACAAGGATATGCCCAAAGACCACGTGAAGATTATCACGAAACTTACTCTCAAGTCACCAGATTATCATCCATCAGACTGTTGACAGCGTTAGCTTGGAACTTGGAGATCCATCAAATGGACGTCGTGACTGCATACCTAAACGGTAATTTAGATGAACATCTTTATATGCAAATTCCTGATGAATTATAAGAAATTCTTTATAAACTCAAATCAGGAAAAACGTTAAGTTCAAAAGCAATTAATGAAACGGCAGGCCGATGGTACAAAAATTTCAATCTATGTTGATAACCAATTGTTAGCTTCAAACGATCCAGACTGGATAAAATAAATCAAAAATTCTCTCTCCAAATCGTTCACTATGAAAGATATCGGTCTTGTAAAACGATGAGCAATTATGCNCAAAATTTAGGTTGCGTTATCTCTAATATCACGCAAATATTTTTTTCATTGTTGTAGAAATTGCTAGATGCATGATGAAACATGCGGATTCGCCTCTTTTAGGGCTGAAGCAATAAATACGGCTTGTTATATTCGAAATCGATGTATTACAAGAGCAACTGGAGAAATACCTTACAAACTGTGGACAAATAAGAAACCAACCGCGATACATACGAAGATATTTGGTTGTAAGCGATACCTTTAAAAAAAAAGTCCAAATCGAAATTCGAATCTCGTTCGGAAC
>PGFW01016241.1:28034-42369 GCA_003123925.1 Haematobia irritans | reverse complement strand
TGACTCTTGCAAAATATAAACGAGAGCCGGTTCTTTTGGGATACTGTTTACTTATTTCATTTTGTTATGTTTTTCTTTTTGGGGTGACTTACCAATATCATTATCTCATAATCCGATGACAAAAATGCGTCAGTTGTGAAATTATTCGCTTAGGAGGCCATTGTGCTGCTATTATTCTTTTTTTTTTTTTTTTCTGTTATTGTTAACGGATGAATTGACAAGATTCTATCTCTAGAATAAGAGAATTCGAACTTTTTTCAACCCTCTGTCATAGACAGACTTGTCACATCTGTAGTTCTAGGCAAATGGAATGTTATATATTGCGTTTGATTGTTTTTTTTTTTTTTATTTATTTATAACTTAAACAAGCATAAACATGAACACGAATGAGACAGTAAAAAAAATCCAAAATAATTAAAAGCCGCTTGATGTCTTACATGTGGAGACGCACCTTTGAGCGATGATAAGTTATAAGTGGATTAATTCAAAAAGAAAAAAAATCCAAGACCTTCACTATACCATATATGAGTAGCGAAATTTACTGGCTTAAATTTCATTCTATATTACAGTAAACAGTGCAACTATACAAAAATCTTATATAATAATAATTTTTAATAATATACAAAAATGAATGGTCTTATATTCTTGCAAACGACTTACTTGACCTAATGCCTTGTGAATGTAAGGACCTGTTACCAAAAATTGTCGTGTGTGCTAAAAAACACAAATAAACGTGAATCAAAATTTACTAAATTTAATCTTAATTTAAATTTTTATGTCACCACCCAAGGGCAATATGATCACCTCAAAACCTGCTTTCAAAGAGCACAATGATATTCTGCGATGGTGACCCATGTAAATGTTCCTGCAACAATGTTATTTCTCGGAAATTATGTACTGTAATTTCGGAAAGCATGTTGGTTTGGGAATAAGTTAGTTTTAGTTTTAGGTTAAAGTGCAGCCCGATTAATTTCAGGCTCACTTAGACTATTCAAGTCCACTTTATACACATTTAACTAAAACTACCTATTACTATGGCATTCTAGTCTTAACACTGAACCTTCTTCATTAATTACTATTTGTGGAACCAAACAGATTGCTCCAAAATACATTAACTAACCTGTTAATTATACGTTTTCCAGAGTCAGCAGTAATCTATTAAGCTATATGCTCGTAAATTCGTTACGCTTACACAAAAAGCAGGACACTCACAAAAGAGTGATTTAATATATCCCTTTTTTCTCCCTCCACGTCATAGACACGCTTAACTAGTCATTATCTTCGCACTATATTTTTGCAAATCGCTATCAAGGCAGGACCCTTATACATGATATTAGGAGTGCTATCTGACGCTTGAGAACACTAGGCAATCTAGTTGTGCTGGATTTAAGTTTACAATGCCATACTTTGCGTTTTGTGTCCTACAAACCCTTGCAATTTTCATCGAATATTGCTCATTAACAAGTCCTTTCTCACGACATATAAGACTTGCAGGTGCCAGAGGATAACCCAGATTCTGTTCCCCTGCAATATGTAAGTAGTTCTATTTAGCATGCTAACACATTCTGTCCTTCAACAGTTCCCGATGTTCTACTGACAGGCACCCATATTAGTGTGATATTGTACTGCTCGCCATCTCTGTTAGAGAGATTATGCAGCAGTCTATGGCCGTTTTGAGTTTAATCGAACACAGAAGTCCACAAGGTATTTATTGCAGAGTATGACTGTCGATCAATTTATATTAATGACCAATATTTTTGCAACACTTATCGTATTCATGCCCAATCCCACCACCCTCCTAATGCAATATTCAAGCGCTAAAAACACTACAAGTTATTAAGTAATCTTTTCGCTATTCGAATTTCCAAATCTTTAGAATATATCGAACCACTTTCCATTCAAGTTTGAGCCATCCATATAAAATATATATCTTTTATTTCCGGTCTTGTACACACGCCTCACTGTTTGGAATTAAGTCTTCAACTTCTATTGTCGAAATAGTTGTTTGGCAGGGTGTTAATCCACTTACGTTAGCAATCTGCCATTACTTGAGGACCGAACTATCCGTACTATTTATCCGACCACAGCTTATAGCTCGCGCAACCGCACATCCGTTGTTAGCCAGCTGATCTGTTTGGCCAAAATGTCTTAAAGGGGGGGGGACTATATAGAGTTGTAGCATGACATTAAGGTAGTCTGTTCCATTGTCTTTATAAATTGCGCTCGATACATAAGCTCCGCTCATATCGCTGAACTTTTATCTAAACAAGTTCGGTTCTGAAGTGCGCGCCACCATCACTACAACACCACGCTCCAAGCATTATAGTTCTAACCAATGCGGTATAGCCAATGCATCAATTTTTGTCTTTATTCCTCCCTTTTTCCTATTGCCTTTTTCGCACGCAGTACAAAGACTACGTGTCTTTCCCGCCCCGTGCTCTTCAATATTTAAGCCTAAAATTCGAGTTTCTGTCCAAAATAACCCAAGTGCTATTTTGCACACTCACAAAGGGGATTATTTTTCTAGTACGCCCCTAAGGAAATGGCGCATAACCGTGGGAGTTTGCGAATCTTTGCTACATGACTATATTCTTCTCTTCCTGCTCGAGATTTCACACCAAGACCATTAATCTTTCGCCCATTTCTTCAGTAATCCGGAGAGCTCTCTTTATAATAATCTCTGCATTTGGGATGGATATTTTCCCTGACCTGCTAGCGCCCATATCTCGACGTATGCCACCACTTTATCCTCTTTTTTTCTACGAGACATACAGAATGTTGTTTATAAGCAACATATCCTAAAGAAAAGAGCGTGATAGCAACTCCTCCTATGGGAGTGCTCTGTTCACATACCTTTTGTATGTTTGCTTGCCCTACGTGTAGGCACCTGAATATTCTCTTATTAGAATTTCCGAATCATAGCAGCTAAATATACCCTTGGATCATATCATTGAGACTATGTCCGTCCTCCATCTTTAACTATCGAGCTCGTCTTATGGACCACTTATTGAACCCCCTTCGATGTCTAGAAACGCACGATTGTCGTATTCTTGACAGATAGTGAGCTTTTACAATTCAAAGTCTGACCAGTTCATTTGCAATGCCGGTCGTCACCTTAGACCGCCCTTCGACAATGTAGTGCATGCCTGTCGTTCGAGCAAGTCAACTGAATCACGCCTAGTCCTAACGATACATTGTCCTATCTCTTCCAAGCTGTCTTACAGTTAGGAATCGAGTGATAAGGCTGATTTGGTCGAAATCCCTCTCTCACTCGAGTGAGAGGCTTTTTCCGCTTTAGTTATGAGCACACTTTTTGTTTCTCCACTTCTTCTGCGAATATTATGCTAAGTTTACAGCATTGCTTTGTATCTATGAATCACCCCAACCAGGGGATTAATTCTTTCTATCCCACTGCCTGTACTCCGCCACGGAGTTAATTCCATCATTCCGGGGATTTGATAGGTCGCTAAACTATTTAAATGCCCATTTATACTCCTAAGATTCCGACAAATTTTCCTCTCGATAGGATCAGTGATTCGCCGAGCATCTGTTTACACCGCCGGAACCAGTCAACCGTACCTGTTTCCCATTAAGCGTGGCGACTAGCGCCCGGCTAGGATGTGTGTCCAAAAGTACCTCTAACGTCCCCTCATCTGGACGCTTGTTCCAATTTCCTCGATGTTTTTTAAATGAAATCCTGGTAGCGGAGTTAAGTGGATGCTGTACCTTCTTCGTAGTTGGAAGCCTCTGACGGTATTCTCAATAAACTGCCGTTACAGTAATCATTCCCAAGAGCTTTGTTGAGACCTTCTCAGCTTCTCGTTTATATTCTCTCAATTCATTTATATTAGGTTTACCCAATCTCTGTACCGCTTTTCGTGATTTCTCTTTTGTTACAAAGAGACTATCTGCAGGATCCTTCCCTCTATATTACTTAACTCCGTCAGCTTCCACCATGGCGGCCTCGATCTTTTTCCCCTTTGCTTTTCCCCATCTTAGGCCAAGCCGCTTTCAGTGAAATGTGAGTCCTCGTAATCCCGCTTTCCACCTGGCGGGGTCTCGATATCTTGCCACCAAGTGATCATATTTGTCTCCGGCATTTCCCCCGGGTAATCATCAAGATTTTGAAGTATATTCCCTTATACCTTATTCCAATCAAGCTTTCCGAACTACTTTCATTGGCGAAGTTATGGTCTAACTATTGATTATTACGAACAGCCAATCTGAATCTGATCCTGTAGCGATGATCTGAAGCTTATGCATTCCTTCGAATAATTGCCACTCAGATATTGTATCATTCAGTTCCGGAGAGTCAACCGTTATTCACCGTCCCTCATATAACCCCTTACTCTGCTCGTTTCCTCGGGTGACGAGGTTCGTGCTCTCCCTCTATTGAACTACTTACCAGCTTTAGTACTGCCAAAATTAAACTTTTTGCGACTCTCCTTGCATTAGTGTAACACTACTTCCCCCACGTCAATACTATGTATGTGCGATGTGCAACATTCGCATCCTCATAATGAGTCTTTGTCTTTGTTTAGTATCTCTCATTACTAAGCTTAACGGCACAGCCCGATCCCTATCATGTTCCTATGTAGCGAGATACCCAATATTGCATGTGGATATCTCTTAGACTGGCTTACGACATTATTCTGCATGTCCTCAATGATAGGATAGGCAGAGAACAAGTTTAACGTTCAAGTTTTTTAGCATTTCGCATTCTCGTATTTATATCATTACCTAGGTTTCATGCAAAAGTTGAACCCGGAGTCTTAATTCACAGATTTGTTCTTTATATTATGTACTGTGTCTTGATAGAACCTATATCCTATGTACTCCTTTCATCAGTTTGAGAAACTATTTAAATGCAGCTACAAGCGGCCTTTTGTTTGCGGCGAGAAAAACATACATTTTTCGCGGGACACACAATCGGTACCATTGGTCCCATCCAAATAATTTAACAGTTTTGCTCTTTGAAATTGTTTGAGGTGATTCATATTCCTCAATTAGGTGTATGTAAACTGCATCTCCTTTACGAGTAATCGCTTATTAGAGCGACTCTTATTAATGTTGCAAAAACAATGAATAGCTTTGTCCTTAGTAATTTATTTTGGCACAAGAAGATATATG
The DNA here is from genome assembly GCA_003123925.1 of Haematobia irritans. Taxonomy (NCBI): domain Eukaryota; kingdom Metazoa; phylum Arthropoda; class Insecta; order Diptera; family Muscidae; genus Haematobia; species Haematobia irritans. The sequence continues at coordinate 37,239 of PGFW01016241.1, read as the reverse complement.
TATGTACTATTAAATGTTCCACCAAAATGTCCGACAAAACGATGTTCCTCATTTATTTAAATAAATTTGAACCATAAATCATTGTCCGGGAAATCACTGAAACCTTAATTATTCGGTGATCATTAAGTTTTTTTATTTTTTTTTTGCTTGATTACACAAAATTTTTGTCAAATCTTATTTCTATAAAAAATATATTTCGTCAATAAATGATTCCTATAGGTAAATTTGCCAAAAATTTTAATTCTAAGAAAATTTAGTAAAAACAATTTTATTTTCTTATAGAAGATAATTGTCAAAAGCTTTACTATATGAAATTTTGTTTAAACTTCTATTCCTATAGAAAAAATTTTTTGTCAAAATTTTATTACTTATATCGAAAATTTTGTTTGATTTTATTTCTATAGAAAATTTAGTCAAAATTTGCAGTTATTTTCTATAGAAATTTTTCAACATTTTTATTCTAAGAATTTGTCAAAACATAATTCACTTCTAAAAAAATTTTGCAATATTTCTTGTCTATAGAAGAATTTGTCAAAATTTTATTTCTTATAAGAAAAATTTTGTCAATAATTTGATATCTTCTATAGAAAATGTTCGGGTCTCCCGCACATTCAACATTTTATTTCGTATAAGAAAACCTTTCTGTCAACATTTTATTTCTATAGAACAATTCTTTTCACAATTTATTCTATAGAAAAAATGTTCAAAATTTTTATTTCTATAGAAAAATCTTCCAAAATTTTATTTCATTGTTGAAAAAAATTGTCAACATTTTAATTTCCTATAGATAAATTTTGTTTAAAATTTTATTCTATAGAAAATTTATCTGTCAAAATTTATTTTAAAAAAATTGTCAAAATCTTTATCTCTATAGAAAATCTTTGACAAAATTTATTTTTTAGAAAATTTTGTCAAATTTTTATTCCTTTAGAAAATTTTGTCAAAAATTGTATTTCTTATAGAAATTTAGTCAAATTTGTATTTCTATACGAAAATTTTGTCATCATTTATTTCTATAGAAAAATTGTCGCCCACAAATTGTCCAAAAAATACCGTTTTTTGACCCCAACATTCTCTTATAAAAATCAATTTCCATGATAGAAATTTTGTCAAACATGACTCTATAGAATTTTGTCAAAATTTTATTCCTATAGAAATTTTGTCACAAACATTATTTATTTAAAAAAATTGGTCAAAATGTTTTCATTCTCTATATAAAATTTTTGTCAAAATATATTCTAATAGAATAAATTTTGTCAAAATTTTATTTCTATAGTAAAAATATTGTCCAAAATTATATAGTTTATAGAAAATTTGCTCAAAATTTATATTTATAGAATATTTGTCATAAATTTTCTATTCCTTTTAGTCAAATTTGTCAAAACTTTGTATTTCATATAAAAATTTGTCAAATTATCTATTCTATAGAATAACTTGTTAACATTTTTATATCTATAGCTAACATTTTGTCCAAAATTTTTAATTCTTCTATATGAAAAATTTGTCAAAAATTTTTATTTATGGAAAATTTGCAAAATTTTTGATTTCTATAGAAAATTTTAGTCAAAATTTTATTTCTATAGAAAAGTTTTGTCAAAACTTTTAGTTTCTATTAAAATGTTAATCAAAATTTATATTCTCATAAAAATTTTTATCAAAAAATTATTTTCTATATCGAAAATTTATTCGTCACAATTTTTATTCCTTATTAGAAAATTTTGTCAAAATTTTACTTAAAACAAATTGTATCAAAATTTCATATTTCTATATAAATTTTTCAGATTTTTATTTCTATAGAAAATTTTGTCAAATATTTATTTTCTAATAGGGAAATAATTAATCCGTATTTTATATCTATAGAAAATTTTGTCCAAAAGATCTTATTTCCTTAATATGAAATTTTTCAAATCGTTCTATTTCTTATAGAAAATTTTAGTAAAATTTACTTCTATAGACAAATTTAGCCCAAATGTAATCATATTACGAAAATTTTTGTCAACATTTTATTTCTATAGAAAATTTTGTCACATATTATTTCTAAAGAACAAGTTGATCAAAATTTTCTTTCTATAGAAAGCATTTCTCCAAAATTTTATTTATAGCAATTATGTCATAATTTGTATTTACGATTATTATTTCAGTCATTTATATCTATTAGATTATATATACTTTTGTTCATAATCTTATTTATTTGTATTATGAGAATATTTCTTTCACAATTATTTCTATAGAGAAATATATTTTGTTCTTCAACATTTTTACATTATCTATAAAAGTTGCTTTGTGTGAAGCAGTATGTAGTTTCTATAGAAAATTTTGCTCAAAATTTCTTTCGTATAGAAATTTTGTCACAAATTTTATTCTCTATAAAAAATTTCTGTCAAAAATTTGATATTTCTATAGAATAATTTCTCAATCTTGTATTTCTAAGAACAATTTTTGATCAACACTTTATTTCTATAGATTATTTTTCGAACATGTTTATTTCTATAAAAATTTTGCAACAATTTATTTCTATAACAAATAATGTTTCTCAAAATTGTATTATCTAATAGAAAAACTTGCTCTAAATTTTGTCAATCATATTTTTTTTTATTCTATAGAATATTTATTCTAACTATTTATTCTTATTAATATTTGTGCTTCAATTTGTTGGTTTATTTTTTCTATTAGAAATTTTGTCAACATTTTATTCGTATAGAAACGTTGTTTGGCTGTCAAAATTTTTATTTTCTATAGAAAATCTTTGTCAAATTTATTTCTTAATTAGAATATTTTGTCAAAATTATTTTCTATTAGAAAATTTTTATCAGCTAGCATTTAATTTCTACAGAAAACTTTTTCTAACAGTTTGATTTCTATAGAAAAATTGTCCAAATTGTAGTGTCCTGTTTTTTAGATCTTTGCAGTCTTTAACATACCATCACTTGAGCTGTAGAGTACTATCAGAGGTAGCTTATGCCAACAGTAGAGATAATAAGATTATGTTGTCATAATTCTATTTGGCCAAGCCACAGCTGACAAGATGTGAGACGCTCACGTTCGGAATACACATTCACATCATTAGATGGTGTTGCCCGTGTGCAAGTAATCATTCTATACTTCTACGCTCACGCCACTACTCACGACAAAAAATCTTATCTCCAACGCACGAATATTTTGGTTATCGACTCCGTCTCGATGCGACCACTCACGAAAAAGAGAAATTTGTATTTCACAGCACGAATAAACGTCGTTGACTCACAAAAAAAATACCGTGACTCTACCGAAGAACAATACTCAGTACCTCACGATATTAATTTATAACTTAAATTACCTATACCGTAAGTGTCTGAAAACATGAGCAATTATAAAAATCGAATGTTATTAAACTCATTGACATCTACACGTGTCACCATAGAATTGTAATTTGATTTAACTCTTAAGCGTTATTATTTGGTCGAGCAGGAATTTATCGTCAGAGTGTACTGACTCTTACTTGCACGCACACTGACGAGATATTACTTTTCCCGTAGACTCCACACGCTCACCGCACACATCACGATTGTCATGAGCTGTACTCACGATCAACGCACGAAAATTCTCTGAGTCATTGACATTTTCTGTCACTGTCACACCTCTATCCTCATCAGCATCCTCATAACTTGCAGCATAAACTATCAACCACATTATCCAGAATAAAATTCATGCATCATTAAAAACCCAACTAATAAAACACACTTAACATTCCGAAAAAAGGTTTGTATGATAAACGGATTTAAATGCCGAAATACAATTCGAAACACAAATTATCTTTCCTTAAGCACTGCTCAAATCCTCGCATTTGACGTGCCAGGCCTTGGCTGTGATTATTTTCGAGCTGATTCCTCTTTTCTTTTCCTATTGGATATGGTCTTTATAGCTGAAATAAAAAAACCAACAACAATGCTTAAAGAATACAGATACCAAAGATAACCAAAACAAACAATGGAAAAAGAAGAGAAGACGCTCAAAAGTAAGCAACCCAGCCAACTTTGCACTCAAATCGAATTGATTTGACAATAGCTAGGAAAAGAGATATGTTTGTTCGAATTTATTTCGCATTAATAGCCGTCTATCATACAAACCTTTTTTCGGAATGTTCTAGTGTGCGTTTATGTTGTTTAATGAAACTGCCTGATTTTACTCTGATAATTGGTGATAGATTTTTCTGCAAAGTAGAGGGATGCTATGAGGTAGTTTGTGAATGTTTCCAGAAACGTCCTTGCATCCAACGATCTTGCAGTGTATAGGCTTAGCCCAAATAAATTTGACAAACATCTCTCATTCTTCTGTTGGTTAACGTACACTTGTAGTTTAGTCCATGTATGGTTTTTAGCTGAAAATAAAAAACAACAACAATGCTTAAAAATAACAAAACCAACACAACCATAAACAAAAACGAATGCGAACAATTTCATCTCCTATAGAAATTGTCCAACATTTCTTATCCTTATAGAAAAATATCTTGCAAGAACATTTTACTTCTTATAAAAGTTTTGTAATTTTAATTTCGTATAGAATAGAATTTGTACCCAAATTATATCTATAGAAAATATTGTCAAAATTTCTTATTCTCATAGACAAAATTTTGTCAACAATTTTATTTCACGTTATTCAGAAAAATTTGTCACAAGTTTTATCCTATAAAAATTTTGTCAAACATTTGTCTTGCGTTATAGAAAAAATTTTCTAGTCAACATTTAATTATCTAATAGAAAATTCTTTATAAAATATTATATAATTTTCTATTAGACAACTTTGTCAAAATTTTTCTATTGTATATTAGAATGTTTGTCAAAATTTCTTCAATTTCTATAGAAAATTTGTCAAAATTTGCATTCTCTATAGAATCAAATTTTGTCAAAATTTACTTATCTATAGAAATAAAAATCACAAAAACCGTGAAGTTTAGCGCCTGAGCATTTGTAGATTGAGGTACACTAAAAATATAAAAGTGTCAAATCCAAATCGGCGCATCGCGGAATGGCCCAATAAATATCAAAGAAACCACATTTCGTGACGTTGATGCATGTGGACTGCTTTTGAAACAATAATCTTTTCCAAAATAGCTCACCCCAATTCGAACAAATCTAAAATGTAGCTTATAAATATTTTATTTTTTTTCGGACATTTTTTTGCTTTTCGGACAATTTGGATTGATAAGAATCATCGGCCCAGCAAAAACAAAGCGTCGCCAACAAAAGAAAGTAAATTCTGTGATCCGGAAGTGGTGATATAATTGCGCAAACGATGAATAAAATGTGGGTTGTCATAGGACGGATCGTCCATCCATTCAAAGCGTATGCCCACTGGAATTTGCATACTTCATAAAGATAAGTAAGCGGAATTCAGAGCTGCTTGGATTGAATTAAGAATTTCCTGCTATATTTTGACAAATAAATAAATTTTTACAATTTCTTATGATTTTAATGACCATTCTATAATGTCTGTCTAGAACGTTTTGACTCAATCATAATTTCAAAATACTCCCAATTTTTTTCTAGAACTGAATGGAGTAGCAGCCAAAAATCAATTACTTTGATGACGAAATGTTTTGTACTTGTGCAGAATGCGAATTTTTTATTTTTCTTTTCCTGTGTGCTATATTGCTTTGACTATTTACAAATACCATAAATCAAATAGGGATTATGTTCCTTATGCGTATGTAATCAGACAGAATCTCTTAGTCTCTAGTATAGCGTTAATACGTCTAGAACATTTCTAATGAATGAAAGTTAAATGCGATGAGTCTATTCTAGTCGACAGTATGTTCAGCACCAGTTATGCTGAAGTCAAAATTACACAACTTATTTTTCGATATTTATTCTAAATTCATACAACACAACAAAATGGGCTATGTGCGTACCAAACAAATTTCAACAATTGTTCCTTTTGGCCATTACATTTCCTGTTTAGGGAACAAAAACTCGTTAGAAAACAACAAACTGCGACAAATAATTCTTATTGTCTTTAATTGAAAATACTTTAAAGATAAAAAGAAAATTATCGTTTTGGGGGAAAAGTGACTGTATGTGGATTATATTTGAAATAATTGTTCTTATTTTTTCATATTCTCAATTAAAAACAAATAGGAAAGTCTAATAGTCGTGCGGCCGACTTATATTACCTGCACCACTCTGTTAGCATCTATAATTTTTCGATACATATCACAATCCGTCAAATGTGTGGGGTCGGCCTATATATAAGTTTTCCCAAAATACATATTTTAAATATCACTCAATTGGACAGTCGGCTAAATGCACGCTAGGGTTGATACACGAATGTTAGTAAAAATAACACAAGATATATACACGGCCGCAATATCGCACACTGGCCGAATCTATGACCCAACCACATGATTGGTAGATACTTCTAACGACAAGATATCATCCACAATCATATTACTGGAGGTTGAGGTATCTAAAACTCCTTACATCTTCGCTTTTTATCAAGTGATTAGTCAAATATCATCTATATATTACAAAAAATTTATGTATAGTTAATCCTATCCAAAATCATTAACTGAAATCCGATAGTCACTTTTGTCGTAAGAGCCAGAATTGAATCAATGGGGCGTCTTATATCGGGGTACTATCACAACTTAGAATTGAATATGACCAATTTTCTGTGATTGTGGATGTCGATTTATTAGAGCCATATTATAATAGCCATATGGACTAGTTAAGCAATGTCTTAGTTAACGACCATATAAAAGGTTATCTTCTTAGATTAAGTTTTCACGTCGCAATTAGTCTATTTGACAATCCGTGGTTATTTAGATCATAGGTGTCAAGTAGAAGATGACTCCAGTATGCCTTGACATTTTCATTTAGCGCCTGAATACCGAACGATTGCAAACGATCGAATTTTCAGTGAATGCCTAGAATGTTGCCAAAAAAATCCGCTTTTTTATTCGACAAATTCTGGATTCGCCATGAGGTTCCATTCTTTGTGCGTCCATCGCTAATCGACTACAGTAAATAAGCAAACAATTGCGCTTTGGAGTGCCAAGAGCACAGAGCGTTTCAAGCTGCATTGCTCTCCAAATTGCACTTTTGTGGTTTGACGCTGGCTGGAATATTGGACCGTATTTTTCCTTCAAAGATGCATTGACGACAGCATACGTTCTACTGTGTGAAAATGGCAGTCGCTCATATCGTTCGATGCTAACAAACTCTATTTCTTGCCAAACATTAATGGACAAGACTGAAATTGTCTGTGACATCTCTTCAAACAACGATGGGCGCTACATGCTTCACAGCCTCGGATCCTATGTGCATTTTGACGAAACTCGCTCCGAAACATATTCATCTCAAGAAATCTGCCCGGTAAGTATGCCACCTAATCATCCATTTTAACGCCATTCCTAGACTATTTTTCGTGGGCTCAACGTCTAAAGTTATATGTCTATCAGGAACATAAGTCCCCACAGTCGAGACTTATTCCAGCTTTGGAAGACATAAATTCCCCGCAAAATCGTCTTATTCCAGCCACCCAATATTGCTCGAAACAGATTCGACTCCTCAACATTGGATCCCTTCCCCCCTCAATGGTTAGCCACCTAGACGCCAGCCGCCGAAGAGTCTTCATAAATATATGACACGTATGGTAGGTAGCTGTCAGTGTCTGTTATATTTTAGTGTTTATTATGAACAGAAAGACTTACTTTATAAAAATGCTGGTGAAAGACCTATATAAATTATTCTAAAAATTTATCAATAAAAATGTTTATTTGTTTTCCATTTAAAATAATGGAAATAAAAATGAATGTCATATTTTAAAAATTTCTTTGTACATATTTTTAGAGAATTTATAAAAAGTAGGAAAATATTAATAAAAAATGATTGAGTGCACTAATGTTGTCCAATAATTTGGAAATTTCACTCATAATGTGGAAAGTGGTACACTCGCCCGAACTACTTCTTAAGACAAAACTTTAAGCACACTTACCAAAGCAGAAATTTTAGTCAAGAAGAAGTCACTTTTTTACACGTTTCAAGCAACAAAACATACGAAAAATTTGCCGGCTTGGGGAAAATCTTGCGATCTCAAGTGAGTTGTGAATAAAGTTTGATACCGAAAATTTTTACATTTTTTCTCCTCTAATATATTCAAAAATTTTTTTGGTACTAAAGCAACAGATTTTGTACTAAATCTTGATTACCATTATCAGCAATTTCTGGTATTGGACGTTGTTCCTGCAATTAAATAATAAAAAAAAAAAATTAATGGAGTATCATTTTTATAAGATTTTCGGCAAAGTTTTGTAGACAAAAATTGGACCATTTTTTTTTAATTTTCAAGCTCAATCTTTATCTGTTCTGTTTATTTGTTCTTATCTAAGAACAAATAGAAATCTATTGTAGTTCAGAATATTGAGAAGACTGCACGATTCCTCTCTATTGCTGTCCGATTTTGGGATAAAAAGTCGAAATCTCGAATTTTGAAAAGGTTGAAATATTGAATAGTCGAAACAGATATTGAAAAGTCAAAAGTCGGCATATTCCGAAAAGTAGACCTTCCCATATTTTGAAAGGGTTGAACTCTAAAATCGAATTTAAAAAAATCGAAAACTCGAAATATGTACTGATGCACACTCACCATTGGAAAAGTCGAAGATCGAACATTTTTAAAAACTTGAAAGGTCGAAGAGTCGAAAAATTCACTTTTCCAAATTTTGAAAAGGCCGAAAATTCGTAGTATCGAAAATTCCAAAATTCGACTATTTTTAAAAAGTCGGTTTTTTCAAATTTTAAAAAGGTTGAAAGTTTTTTTTTTCCAAATTATAAAATGGGCGAAAACTCGAAAAGTCGAATTTTCCAAATTTTGAAAAAGTCGAAAAATCGAAAAGTGCACTAAATTTTTTTAATAGTTGTAAGGTCGAAAAATCGAAGTTTAGAAATGAAAGGAAAAGTCGAAGATCGAAAATTTTTAAAAACTTGAAAGGTCGAAAGATCGAAAAATGCACTTTTCAAATTTTGAAAAGGCCGAAAATTCGTAGAATCGAAATTTCAAAAATTCGACTATTTTTAAAAAAGTCGGTTTTTTCAAATTTTAGGTTGAAAGTTCGACTTTTCCAAATTATAAAATGGGCGAAAACTCGAAAAGTCGAATTTTCCAAATTTTGAAAAAGTCGAAAACTCGAAAAGTGCACTACATTTTTAAAATAGTGAAAGGTCGAAAA
>PGFW01016239.1:20486-27986 GCA_003123925.1 Haematobia irritans | reverse complement strand
TGGCAAAGTAATGGGCCTCTGTTTTTTTTTGGGATCGCATGGAATAATTTTTTTCGATTATCTTGAGAGGGAAAAACCATCAACAGTGACTATTTATGGCAATTATTGGAGCGTTTGAAGGTCGGAAATCGCGCAAACGCCCCATTATGAAGAGGAAAAAAGTGTTTGTTCCAACCAAGACAAATGCACCGTGCTACAAGTCATGAACATGCTAAAAATTCATTGAAATTGGGCTTCGAATTGCTTCCCCACCCACGTAATTCTCCGATTGGCCCCCAGCGACTTTTTCTTTGTTCTCAGACCTCAAAAGATGCTCGCAAGGAAAAAATTTGGCTGCAATGAACGAGTGATTCTCGCCGAAACTTTGAGGCTTTTTGAGGCAAACCCGAAAGGCGAGTGCTACCAAAATTCGTATCAAAAAAACCTCGTCGCGTTATAATCGTTGTATCGGCTATTGAGGGGAACTATGTTGAATATAAAAGACGAATTTTGCAAAAAAAGTGGTTTTTTTTTTCTTTGTTAGAACCGGGTACTTTATCAGCTCAACCTTGTTATTATGAATGAATCCATACATTGGCTTAAAGAAAAGTTTTCATGATGCCAATAAAAATTGTCATTGACTCATCAATTTGAAGGAAATTTTCTTTGTGTGTAGAATAACATTTCATGTGGTAAATTTATCTCATCACACGGATCGGCAGCTATATTGGCTTTCCTTTCTAATTTTTTTCAAGGTTGTCAATTAAGGTATTCAAAAATATAAACTCTTAAAAATAAATCCCCACATTTCTTGGTCACCATCACCTTATCAGCACTAAACAATCGGTCACATATTTTCATTGGGCGATTGAACTCAAGCCAATAAACCCAACATGTGAATAATCCAACCAAATGTGAAGAGAACGGATAAGAGATGATGTTGAAAACAGGGTTCTCTTAAAACCCATTATCAATTGTTTTTAAATTTTAATAAAAATTATGGAAATGATTACAGTGCAAAATGAAATGCTCATCAATTGATTGGTTACACCAGGCAGGCAGCAGCAGTCAGACAAATATGTGGGGGATTACTTATTGCAAATTCTAAAGAAGCTTTCAAAAACGGCTGTTCTTATCAGTAAACTGAAGAATAACAAAATCAAACTGGGAGAGATTTTACCTCTAGACCCATGAATGCTGAACATGAATACCAAGATTTTCAGATCAGTTTAAATGGCGATTTACTTGTGAGAGGATTGAAAACGTTGGGGAGTTCTGTTGTTCGGATTATATTAGAAAATCTATGTAGATGGGGACATTTTGTCGCCAATCGTACATAAGAAGAGTTTCAGCAAAAATTGAACTGTGATAGATGTCTACGATAATGTTCCTAATTCTTCTTTGTTTATCGACCACATTGGTGGCAGTAAAGGCAGAAAGATGTGGCGACTAGGCAGAAGATGTGGCGACATCAACCTCACTTCCAGATTTGACATCTCCAAAGCACTCCTGCAATGCCTCACATTGGCTTAAGGCCAAGGAACAATTCGAAGATTATATTGATATACTCCAAGCGCCCTGCTATGATTATTGGGAATATGCCTGTGGCAATTGGCGTGTACCACATCGTTTGCGTTTCCTAAAACCCACCGATACTCTAACCGCTGTCAAAGCTTCCAATAAATATTTGCTTATGCAACATTTCGATGAAGCCGAACAGGGCCATGCTCAGGTGGAAGCATCCGATTTGGCTGAGAAAAGTGTTGTGCAATTTTACAAATCTTGTCTGGACAATATGGCCCGACGCTCTAGAGCTCAAGATGAGTTATCCATACGATTGTATACCGATGTTTTGGGTAATTTTAGCTCCTATTGGCCCATATTACAGCCGAAAAATGCAGCCACTCCAGAGAAGAATTTCAATTGGGAGCATGTGGCCGGTCATATGCGCCGCTATGGAGCTCAGGCCTTAATACGAACAATGATCCAACCAAATTGGCAAAGTTCCCAGCAATTGATTGTCTACCTTATGCCTCCTACCTTTGAGCTATTAAAGGCTCGCCAATCGGATACCAGCTTCGATGAGGAATCCGCCTTTCTATATCAGCGTTATGTGAAAATGCTTATGATGGATTTGGGCTTGAGGGTACGGCAATCGAATTTGATAGCCAATGAAGTGATCAATTTTGAGAAATCTTTATTGGCTTTGGACGACAGCAAATATGCTACGGTGCTCAAGGAGCCCCAGAGCCTGGCCTCTTTGTCTCTGGAATTACCCCAAGTGGATTTGAAGAAATATTTCCAAATAATTTTACAAGATTTCACTTTGCCCGAAAAATATGAAGAGAAACTGCTGATAGTGGCCAATAAGGAATATCTAAGGAAATTGGTTCGCTTCCTGGATCAAAGTAAAACGGATACTATAGGCAAATATTTCCTGGTTCAATTCTTGGTAAACTTCGAAGTTAATCTTCACGATGATGACGGTTATTTTAAGCAGAAGGAGAAATGCCTGATGCAGGTGAATGGTTTCATGCCTTCGGAATTAACCAGAATTTTTCTAAGACTCCAATACGGCCCCATACATAACCGATTCCCCCAGATTTGGCTTGCGGAGCCTCTAAAGAGAAGCAAATTTCATCCGATCAGGACGGCTGAAATTGCTGGTACGTGGTGTTTAGGTTCAGGATTATGTGGCAAGCAACGATGTATCAGGCTCACTTAGAGCTATTCAGCTCCAATTGTGGATACCACCAGTGGTGAACTTCTCTCTTAATCCACTTTAGTGCTGCCCGACTTTTCCACATGTTAAGCTCAATGACAGGGACCTCCTTTTTATAGCCGAGTCCCGAGCGGGTTCACAGTCCAGTGAAAACCATCTTAGAGAAGCTTTGAAACCCCTCAGAAATGTCACCAGCATTATGAGGTGGGATAATCCACCCACTGAAAAAACTTTTGTGTTCGGTCGTAGCAGGCAGTCGACCACGACCTTGTGTATGCCAGGCGGATCGCTAACCAGGAGACTGCACCACGGTGGCTCCTAACCATTTCCACCACGGTGGTGTTACGCTATATGGTCCTCTAATGAACCATGCAAAAATTGCCCCACATCGGTCCATAATTATATATACCCCCCGCCCTCAATATAAACCCTATCCCCCAGATTTGGCTTGCGAAAGCCGCTAAAGAGAAGCAAATTTCATCCGATCCGGCTGAAATTTGGACAGGTGTAAGTAATATGGTCTTCTAATAAACAATGCAGGAATTGGTCCATATCGCTCCATAATTATATGTACCCCTATAAAGCGAGCCCCAGATTTTGAGCTCCAGAGCCTCGTGGATGAGCCAAAATTCAGCCCGAACCGGTTTGAAATTTGGTACGTGGTCGGCATGGTGTTACCGCACAAAAAAGTAATTCGATTTGTGATGAAGTCTTTAGTAGCAAGTTTCTATTGCAATCCATCCGGTGGAGGGTCCAAACAAAGATTTGGCCTGGCGAACTTACTCGTCGTTATATACTTGTTTTTAAATGAAGTCTTCCAATCACAGAAATGATAGTATCAATTAAGAAAAATAATTGACGTAATTAACAAGAATTATTGATCAAATTAAAAAAAATCATTATTATTTTTGTGTGATGATTTTTGTTTTCAATTAAAAAATTTGTTGAATCAATTACACATTGCTATCTGAATATTTTTTAAAACTCAATTAATTGGAAAAATTTTAATTGGAAAAATTTTCATGAAATTTTTTTCTGTGTACACACCATAATTGCGTTCAGCTATTTATGACCCTTAAAATACCTACTAGATTTGCAATTTCCAGGCAAATAGGATCTTCGAACTATATCTCCTGAAAACAAAAATTAATCCTTTTGTGTATTTCGGATAAGCCGCTGAAGTACTGTCCGTACGGTTGTGCCAAAATTTAGTGTAGGTTATTCCGGCCCTCCCGTCTTCTGGCTATGTTATCATAATCAAAAATCCGTATTTTTGTAATATTCAAATTCGAATAATCGATTGTTTAAGAAAAATCGTATTGATGATATTGCAGCTATTCCTTTTTACGGATACATATGGAAGTTGATTTTTGCAAATTTTCCGAAAATCGAAAAATCGGTTTGTTTTTAATTTTGTCCAAAAACTCGAAAAGTAAGACTTTGCTTTTTAGTTGAAAGGGGTGAAATTCTTTCTTTCCTAAATTCTGGTTTTACAATTCATTCCCATTCATGGTATTCTTTCAATTCGTTACTTCTTTTTAAAGTATTTTAACCCAAATTGGTGCCTTTTGAAAATTTTGTTTTATAAATGACACAATTTCACGTATATCATCTAGAGATATTTTATTCATATTTTCATTTATTCATAGTATGAGTGCATGGAGTAGTAATATATCTAATTGTATTGTAGGATCCCACATAATTTGATATCATTTGAGAAGAGAACATTAACATTCAAAATGCAAAATGTCATATGAATTGATTGCATTAATATAAATAATTTTGAAACCCCATAACATAAGACACAAGGCATGCTCAGCGGTAAATACGAACCAAAAAATAAAAAATCGAATAAAAAAGCATGTCAGACAGACTGACATACATCTCATAAATGTCATGGTAGTCGTCGTCGTCGTCACAAGAGACATCATAACAAATAACAATATCTTCAACCTCAGTCTCATAACATAACACAAGTAACACACAAAAAAAAAAATGTTATTAAAAAATTGAATTTTAATGGCAAACATGTCGTTCGTACTCGTTGACGATGTCGCGAAAATATATCTGTTTGGAATAGAGATAATAGATAGACAAATAGAAATAAGTGTCACGGATAAAATACAAATAATTTATAAGAAAGTCAAATTATATTTGAGCCGGAAAAGATCATATTCACAAATCACTGGAAATATATATGTCAAGAGACCTAAATTAAATAGTACATTACAATCATTTTATATAATGAAAAATTTAACATTGAATTTTTGACAGAGATCTAAAAATGTTCAAAATATTTTTTCCTAAGAATAAATTTTTGCAAAATTACCATACGAAAAAAAATTGTAAAAAATTTTCAATTGAAATAAAATTTTGGACAAAAATTTTCTATAAAAATAAAATTTTGCCAAACATCTCTATATAGAAATAAAATTTTGGACAACATTCTTCTCAACCGAAAATAAAACAATCGGTAATAACGAATCGCATTTCGTTTTTCGACCTAAAACATTCTGAAGTTCACAAAATCCCTGTTTTTGACTATTCTTTTACAAAATCGAGGATTCTTCTTCCCACATGAAACATGTCTGGCTTTTGCCATATTTGTAACAAGAACTATTAGCAAATAAGGCTTGATAAGATACTTTCTCAAAATATTAAAATATTCTTGTCAAAGCTATTGTACCATAAATCTGATATCGGACTCAAAATGTCTACACAAAAGGTACTAAATCATTCCGCGGGGTTACATACGCGTACTGACCCGCGGGTGAAAAAGTATTGAAACAAAGTACTATAGTACTGCATTTTCAATCCCTGGTGTGTGCGGTGCATCCATAGCACTGATACGGAAAGTTCTGTCATTGAGAACTGTAATAATTTTTAAATTCAGATAGATCATGCACTTTTTTGGTATGTTTGTATTTCCGCATTTTCAGCTCAACTCTACTAAATTCGAGCAGTCGACCGAATAAATGGATATGCAATGTTTATTATTTCATTAACTTTGATTTTAAATTTTAACATCTTTATATATACCTAGATTTTACCAGAATGGTCAAAAATTTTGGATTAAAAATACTCAAGATGAGTAAAATAAAAATGTATAATCAGAATTAAATATAATAATAACAAAAGAAGATATATAAGGAATAAAAAAAATAATGAAATTAATACATCCCTTCATCGCCGACCTTTAACTATATACATTTTACTGACTTCAATTATATATAATTATGTTATAGTAATAGTAAAAACTGAATTCTAGTAAACTTAAAAAGCACTCAAAGTATTCCTCCCCAACAAAGATGTTATTTATTTTACTACACATACTCAAAAAAAAAGTGAACTCTCTTTTCACTAAAGCCAATTTACCACTTATTTTAGTTCATGGAATTATTATGTTGGAGAAAGTTTCGTATTTTACTCTATAATTTTTTGTGGTACGTAGTTAAATAAACTAACAACCAAGGGAAAAAATATACTCAATATGAAAGCTATAAAGATTAACTAAATTTCGTGTCTTCCACCAAAATAGTCCAGAATTTCTTTAAATTTTAACAACTTTAACCAATAAATGCGTCCATGCATGAACTTCGTATGTCACTAAAGACATTCTTGCAAACTTTTGGAACTCCAAGTTTTCCTTCAAACTAACAAAATTTTCTTTAACAAGTGAACAACTTAGTTATTGTCTAAATAAATTTTCTTGAATTTGTCGACCAAAATTTACTTTATTTTTATGCAATCGGCGGATGGCCACACGTTTGTAATACTGTTTAGTTAAAAATTTTCTAGCAAATATTCAAAATTTTCAAAATAAACGAGAAAGTTCTTACTCTCCTGGTGGGTTCCACTGTTTTTTCAGTGGGCCGGAATTCGTTTTGATTAAATTTTTTATACTAGCTGTTTTTTATATCCTTAAAAATGGGCCAAATTTTTTAAGCATTTTTGTTTCATACAATACAATAAAAACAGAGCTGAAATTCACAAAAACGGTTAAAATTAATTTAAATTTTGTCAGAAAAGATGCTACCTCCAATCTAGAAAAAATAACTAATTTCTTGAAAATATTTGAGGTCAAACTTTTCAGACCCAAGGCCGTTAGATAGCGTTGCATTAGAATAATACAAATATTTCCCATAGAAAACTTATTTATTTGATAAAAATAACACTCAAAATATTTTTAATTCACAATCCCACCCCAAACACTCTGAATTCGAATTTTTTATTGTTATATCTGATGATAGGCGATTTTAAGCATATTAACAATGCAGCAAAATGCTTTTATAAAAAAATATTTCAAATAAATTCATTAATACTCAGTTGTCATTAAATATTTGTCATATGTTACCGTTATGCTAATAACTGTACTTGTGAAATTTGGGTATTTCCATTTGTAGAAACAAGTGTCCAACGTAAACACATAGAGAAGAGATTCTGTTGGCAATCGGTTATAATTAACGAAAATTCTTAAATAAATGTAAGAAATATCAACGTGTATCAAGAAATAATTCTTGTGTTATAAGTATGCGTCTTCTATTACCGAAATTGGAAAAGAACTCGAGTCCTGAATTGTTAACCGAAATGAAAGATAACTATGATCTCAACCTTATTACCCTGACAAAATTGAAGAATAAACTTCAACTCCAACAATTGGTTCCACATATGGTCAGTGATATTGGCGAAATAAATACAGATCCCAATTTATCTTTATCTTCGCTGTATTTGGATCAAACCTATGGACCCTTGGATGTAAATGCCTATTATCGTTTAAAGAAAAATGCCATAGAATTGCC
>PGFW01016238.1:8150-18460 GCA_003123925.1 Haematobia irritans | reverse complement strand
CGAGCATCCCTTTGTATGATGGCTTTAGATGTAAACCCATATTATTTCATAGAAGGATATTTACATTTTATGACATCATTTTCATGCGGAGCCTTTTTTATTTTGGTTTTCACTTCGAAAATTATACTCGTACATATTTTCTAAATTCGTTTTTAATGCCATAAAGATTTAGTTTATGAACCATTGGTATCATTAATTTGAAAAGGGTAGCCATTGCTGGGGCCCAAGGTTTTCTTAATCCCTACGGTGATCACGGAGCTGTGGCAATAACTTCCAACATATTTTCATTGTTCATCCTAAATGGTAATCCAAAATGCTGCCAATGGTCAGAAAATGTAACGGTCAGCTAAAATGTAGCACAGGAGGCACAAAACAACTTCGGCTTTAGCTGGACCGTTACATTCTGACCATTTGCACATTGGATTACCATTTAGGGAGAAACAATTGAAATTTTATGTTTTGGAAGTTATTTGCCCAGTTTTCCGGATCAGCCGGTTGGATTAAGAAAACCTTTGGCTTCCAGCAATTGGGCTACCCTTCAAATTAATTATTACCAAATTGTCAAACTAAACAAAAAACAAAAAATACGAAAAGAAAAACCAATAAAAAACGCAGAAAAATGATGCATAAATTGTAAATTCCTTCTATGAATAATATGGGTAACATCTAAAGCCCCCAAAATAAAGTAAGCCGCAAAACCATGCAGCTATTTGCACGAATTGTTGTTTAACGCGTGGGATCGCTTCTGAGTTGTATAATTGAGAGACAATATACAAACATTTATATTGGTTCTAACACCATTAGAGAAGATATCAGCATGCTGTTAGCATGAAATTTTGTGAGCAATTTCGATTACCACGCTGATGGCAAGTAGAACTACGATAATCACCAAAAACGAGAAGAACATGATTTTCCGCGAAATCTAATTGGAGGATTTTTTGATTGGCGACCATGCTAGCATTTTCACCTCAACCATGAAAAATGAAATTAATTTAATTCCTCCCAAACAAATTTTGGACAACAATCACCAGAGTTTCCAATAGCTTTTTGAAATGGATTCTGCCAACATTTGGGGAACGAATAAATGATATTTACATAATTTATTTCTTTGAGCCAAAACGGGAGCGTGTTTTTCCTCTGCGGGTCCTAGTGCGATTTCATGGGCTTTGACCTGTAGGCCTGAATGTTTATCACTTCGGGGTAAAAATTGTCGTTTAGTGCAAATTATGTAGCGATTTCGAGGATTTGTCCGAGGATTGTTGCACGCGGTGCGTGTGCAAGTATTGGGTCGCACAATTTATTTTTTGTAAAGACTACGCGATTTTGATGAAGAAGGAATCATATACTATTTGTCAAATTGGTCGATAAAAGTTGTTTAAAAACGTGAGTCGCTTTATTTGCGTGTAAGAAAGCAAGTAAAGATAGGCGGACTAAAGAATTATAGGTACTTTTTCGAAAAATGTCTGTCGAAAATTCGGTAATTATGTAATTTATCTAGTTATGTTAATTGTAGCTGGACAATTTCTGAGGGTGAGGGGCTATTAGCCCGCCTACCAAAATTAATAGGACTGTACTTATAGGTTCAATGTAAGTTGTATGTTGTTGATAAAAGATGGAAAAAAAAATCGTATATCAACGATAACTAGACAAGGTTATTTCGTAATTAAGGCATCTAATAGTTAGTTCCACACTGTTTTCCCAGCCAAAAAATTTGGGGAGTTTGTTCGTAGAAGGCAGCGGAGCGTTGTAAAAGCACTTCCAATAAATGTCCTCACAAAGAAGTTAATTATGTTAATTACACAGGGAAGTTATTTTAATTAAATTTTTTATAGCTTCGTTTTTTCATATTTTAATGCGTATTGTGTAATGTAAATGGTAAAATTGGGTTTTGCAAATTATTAAAATGCCGAAGAATTGCTGGAAAAATTGATATTTGAGAAATTTTCATGGCAACGTTTCAGACAGAGCATTGGAATTGCGTTAAAGGATGTATAGAAAGGGTTATTTATTCGGGAAAATATGCACAAAATTTTTTAAGGTCAGAGTTGCAAAAGCACTGGAATTCAGCACCTGTAGAGAGAGGGTTATGCTGAAGAATTCAGTGCAAGTGGCGTGCTGAAGTGGTGGGACATCGCTATCCTACGACAGTTCGTATTACAGTCAGGTCGCCTCTCCGCCATTGCACCACTCCGAGACGGCAAAAAGAACTTT
The DNA here is from genome assembly GCA_003123925.1 of Haematobia irritans. Classification (NCBI taxonomy): domain Eukaryota; kingdom Metazoa; phylum Arthropoda; class Insecta; order Diptera; family Muscidae; genus Haematobia; species Haematobia irritans. The sequence continues at coordinate 16,249 of PGFW01016238.1, read as the reverse complement.
TTCGACTAATTTTTTGCGACGCTTTGTTGCAGCATATTAATAGTGATGTTATGAAGAATAGTTTGAATGTCAATTTACTATTTATTTAATTAAATTTGACTCAAAAATCAGACTAAACAAATAGGTAAAATGCAGCTGAAAAAAATAGTGTTACTATATTCAAGATTAACGCCCAACCTAAATTTTTAGGATGCGAAATTCAAAGTAGTGTAAGGACAAATTTCTTCAAAGTGAAGATGGAAATTTTAATCAAAATAAAGGTCAGTTAATAAACTTTTGCTTCAAAAAAATTTTTTTTCATTAAATTTTAAGGGACCCGATTTTGTAAATTTGGCGTCCGTCCTTTAAAGGTCGCATTTTCTTTTGAACTAAGGCTAATTTTCCTTAAAGTAAAGAAACACTTTTTTGATGCTTACAAGAAAGTTGTCCTTAAAATCAACCGAAATATTGAAGCTTTAGATTAAATACAAGCTCTTTAAATATAGGCCTAAGACTTATTTATGGTCTCTTTGTTTTAAAGTTTTTTTTTTTATTGGAATTAAGAAAAACATTGTTTACTTTGAAGCTATCCGTTGATAATTTTGGATTTTTTAACACTGCCATTTGGTTTTTTAGCGTGAGTACCTCTAGTAATAAACCGCGAAAAGAGAATTGAAAATTTTGATAAATGAGACTGTATCCCTAATTTAATTTTATTTGCGTCCTAGATTTAAAGGCTGAGACACGTCCTTAAAAACATTCTTTATTTTAAAGAAGCAGCATCTTTGTAGCGCGAACTTTGCCTATTTACTTGTTTAATTGTATATTAAAAACCAATGGGAAAATCCGTAAAAGGGTGTTCAATTCTTGGGGAGGCGGGGCTTAAAATTTTTCGGAGGCGGTCAGAAACCCCCTCCACAGATGCTTCTACGCTTATGCACTCCATTCCCTCTGGAATTGGAATTCCCTTTCGATCCTTTTCATCATATGCTATATTAACAAACAACTGAGGTAAAGTAGAAAGTCGGGCAGAGCACTATATCATTACAACTTGATCTTACGTGCTGAATTAGTAAACATTGAAATTAGGTTTGGTCATATACACCGCTATGTCAATATTAAAAAAAAAACTAAAGGGTAATTTAGGACACTAATATTGATACATTATTAAAAAAGAGGGAAAATCCCTAAATTAAGTGTGGCCAATGTAGGCCAAACTTCATGAAAATCGGCATCTATATTAATATAAAGGCTATATTATAAGTCTATATGGAGCGTATATCATAAAATCTGAACGGATGAAGTCGATGATTCTTTGAGGCTGAGTTGTACTATAAAAGATTAGATTTGCTAGCTTTGAGCTAAGACAGCGTTAATTAAATTTAAGAAGTTATTTATGGTCAAATTTTGGAGGAAATATTGGGGCGATACATATACGAGTATATGGCGGATTCTGCATCTAGATCTGAACCGATTTTGAAGTATTTTGCATACTTAAAGGGGTGAGACACTAGAATTTTGTGGCAGAATGGTGCAGTAAGGGAAAGCGCAATCTGATCCTCATTATTCGAAATTCGGCGCTCGATACCATACATGTATGGGAGCTAGTATGCTAAATTTGATTTCCGATTTTTTTCAAATTCAATAGCGTTCCTCCGCGAATCCTTGCGAACAACCAAATACATGGACAGACTAAGGCACAAGGGCTAAGAACCAGTTCAGGGGATGTGAATCTTAGTCGATCGGGTATATGATGGTATATTATTGGGGTAACCAATCAATATTTCTAGTAGGCACATTTTTTGGCAGATCTGAAGTTATTATACCCTGTATCACTATGTGGTTTAGGGGTATATAAAAATACTTGAAAAAATATATTAGTCGTGAGGCTAAAGATTTATTGTCATGTAAAATACGAATTGCGAATTTTCCTAGAATGGGCAAACTTCGATTAACTTAATTCAATAAAATCGTTTTGTCTTTATAGTTTAAATGCATTCAACTTAAAAACTGTGGTATCTTTACATGATAAGAAAATTATTGTTTGACTTAAGCGTCAACTATGTCTCTAATAATTCTTTATTCTTTTAATATAAAAAAATCGTCTGTTTGATGTGCTTTATGGTCACGGCGGGAACCATCCGGTCCAATTATTCAAAATGAGAGTTTGATTCAACTGTTACGTGGTGATGTGCGCGTTTCGAGTCATTCGATTCAGCCGAAAATGGCTACACTTGTTTAAAAATTTTTATGGGAGCAGTTTTGGGAGAGTACCAACTTATTTTTAGTCTTTTCGCTCTTTTTTCATAAACCAAACTTATATCTCAGTTAGAACATTGTCCGATTAACTATCGGGTATGTAATACATTTTTTTTTTAAATTTGGCTTTTTTCCGATCGCGTCGTTATTTTGGAACCATCTTAACTTATAACGTACCCAAATTATTTGCACGATTCGTTCGTTTTTTTAGTGAATTTGTTTAGTGTAAAGAGCCAAAACTAAAAATAACGGGGATGTCTCAAAAACTGCACCATAATATTTTTTTAAAATTGTGTCGAATTCAGCAGATCAAATACAATAACGAAACGCTTATCTCTCATTTCAAGTTGTACATGAAACTAAACAGTAATTTTTTAAGCGTTAAGTTTGGTTATGTATTGATCCAGACCAACATTTTAGTTCACAACAGACGACACTACGATAGCATGTGCTATTTAAAAGGAAATCGTTTTCGCTCATGCTATTTCTGAGTTGACACAATTTGCCTTCTAAGAATCTTGCTGATTATAACATATGATGGGGGTCTAAGTCACGCCCCAATTTTACTCACTTTAGCGGTTCTGCGAATTAAGCACTACGAACCAGAACAGTCTGTTGCGAATTAAAAGTATTTTAAAAGTTTTTCTTTTCATTATAAATACAAATCAAACGTTACTCGTAATTAGGACCAAAGCTTATTAATTTCAAAATTGCAATGACATGCCGTTCTTTTATGGTAATTTCAGCCGTTTACCAACTCTGAACGGAAGATCGACATTCAAGGGCACTGAAATAATGGCAATAGCCCCAATTAAATTGTATGACTTCCAACAATTTAATCTATCCAAATTAAATATTCGTAACAATTAAAACGGCATGTATGTTGGTGTATGGAACTGGCTCAAATTCTCTGGTAAAGAGGTACACCGCAAAAGTAAAAAAGCGTTTGGAAAATTGGCAACCACTGTTCTATAATAAACACGTCACTTTTTTTGCCAATTGTTCGGAGCTCCAGAAATATTAAATATTTTGTTGTTTACAACATCCACGCTGCTTTATTAAAAAAGTAACATATATATTCACAAAAGGAATACGCGATTTTGAAAAAGTGTCAAGACGATGCCAAAATGCATCAAAACGTTAGAAGCATTGCCGGCAAAAAAAAAACTCTTTTAGCAATCATGCAAAGATGAAATCAAAGAGGGAGGCCGATGCGATTACATCAGTGCGATAGTATGCTGAAAAAAGCCTATCACTTCAATGCTCACGGGTTAAATAAGAGAGTTATATCGGCTACTTTATTGCCAAAATGAGAACGAGTTATTTAACCTGTTCAAATGTGTGATGAGTGGAAAATGGAAGTGAAGAAATAAAAGAGAGAATTAAAACAATAGACAATAGAGTGAAGAAAACTAGAGAAATTTTAGATTTCAGCTGATCTACATAAACGATGTTTTGAGCAAGAAAGACACTGCAACCGTTTTTAACAACGCAAAAGCCTTAAAGACTCTTGGCTATCGTTTCATTTTATGCCAAAGATTGGAAAGTGTTCTTTTGCAAAGGAATGAAATTTCTCAGATGCGCAAGTTGTTAGATGTGAGGAAAGATGTAGATTCAAATTTCTTTACTGAGGAAACATTGGAGTCGTGAGATCCGTGGTTCATAACAGACAAGTTATTCTACCAAGCTGAAGAAGAAAAAGATGATGATGAGAAAGGAAGAGAAGAGTGGCCGCCAGTTCATGTTTCTCCTAATCAAATCATATATTGTTTAATAGTTATTTTCTGTTTTTTTTGTTAATACTGATTTCGATATCCATTATTTTAATAAAATTTTGAAGATTTACTTTAAATTATATTTTATGATTACATAGGCAGTTTTTTAAATATTGGAGGCATTAATGAAGACAAAAAAGGTAATTAAATTTCAAGATTTCCAATTGATAAATTTAACTAGATTTAAATTGTTTTGCTATTAAGATTTGCACAAATTTACCAGCCATATAGCAAATAGGAAGAGGAGTTCGGTTTGCTCTTGCTTCTTGTGGCATTCAATGATGATTTTGAAAGTTTAATCTTGTTCATTAGGAAAAACTTTTAAGAAAAAACGGCCGGTTCTAATCTCAGGCGTCAATTTAAGTTTTTGAATTCGCAAATCTCAAAAAAGTTCTCGCGCTCTCTCTCTCTCTCTTCAATAGGTTGTAGAATAATTCTCTGCGACATAGTTTGCAAGAAAGTGCGTCTTGATTCTAGAGAAAAATCACTGCTGAAGTTTTTCATAAAATAGACATTGGGTCTAAAATGAAAGGAAAGAGGAACATTGATCTTTGTAATGCAGAGGGGGAACCTGTAATCAGGGATCAGAGAGAAGGAGTAGATACATTTTAACGATTACTTATATCCTCGATACATGAACTAAAGGCAACAGAATTAAAGTCTCGATTCAGATGATTCGATACATTTTTTTTAATACATCTGTGTTCGCGAATACATAAGATTTGAGGCATGTTAAGGATATCGGATTGCAACACGTAAGATCGTTATATGGCCATTGAGATATGGATAAGTCTGCGGGTAGTGATAAGTGTGATCTCCCTTAGGCATCTATTATTGAATGTATAGATGAAATTTCCACCGCTTTCTTAATTGGAAATATTTAATAAGATTCTGGCTTTCATCCGAATATCCCACTATCACTCAAAGTCCACAAAAAGTTCGTTCCCCATTAACCTTAAGACCAATAAAGTCATTCGCTTAAAAGGATGAATTATTAGACCTATATCTGTATTGTCTGCCTTGCTTGATAAACAGTTCTGGAAAATATTCTCTCTATGACAAAGCTCTTCGACGCTACTTTGAGGAGAATCGATTACTGTATGATTTCCCAGTTTGTGCCGATTTTAGGAAAAGGATTGCGGACGAGAGGATGGCGGTTCTTAATGTGGTGCATCATAATGTAAAGGTTTAGGATAGAGGTTTCAGTGGTGCTGACAGGACTGTTCTATTTGATTTCGCAAAGGCCCCCGACGTATGGTGGACCATTTCAGAGTTGCTCTGAGAAGATGATCAGTGGTATCGGATTGATGACTTGAGATTAGCAAACTATTTGCGCGTGGATTGTGTTTTAAAAGATAGAATAGAAAAGTTTTTTGGCTGCAGTAACATTTGAGCGCTTGCCACATTGGTAAGTGGACGATTAATCTGCTTACGCCTCGTAGGTCCATTGTTGTTTTCGATTTATTTTGAACGATTTAGCAAACATTAGTTTTGATGGCAAACTTTTTATGTTTGCTGATGAATTATGTCTATTTTATCAATATAAGTATGATATGGCTTTAAGCGTGTCAGTTTTTGAACGAGATTGCTGCGTATACTGTCCTTCGGAATTATGCCAGATTAAATCGGTTGATTCCTTAATAAGTATAGACTAAAAATGGTAAGGTGTTTCGTCCGCCATTCTGTAGCTCTGAATCGTGAGTTTAGTGTTTCGGTAAACGGGTAATCGATTCGAGGAGTCTAGTATGCTTAAATATTTAGGTGTTTTGCTTCAACCGGTAATATGACGTCGGGACTTGCACGAACTTGAAAAGGAAAGTCGCTTCCGCCTTTCCGGGGATTTTATATAAAATTGAGGATGGAAACTAGACGAAGATGTAAATTGTTGGAGTATTTAACTCCTTAATACAGTCGCACGTGAATTATTTGGCAATAGCGTATGGATGCCAAATAAGAGGTAGCTCTCTCATTTTGAAATCCTTGCAAGTTCCCAAAGATAGAGCTTTTGAAAAATGTTTATAACTTTACCTATCAACTTTCAAGTAATGTTTTATTATAAATCTCATTAGCGGAAAGTACAACTTCCTATTCATTCGCGTATTTATTCAATTCAAGTGCTGCCTTTTGTGTATAAATGTTTTTACATGATAACTGGCCGTCACCACACGCATGGTAATTTGATTCTAATTCAGTCTCATTTTAATACAAGAAATCAAGGAAAATATTTAAAGTATCCGCGCTGTAGACTGGAAAATGTAAAGCAAAGGATTGATTATTTCGGGCGAGGATTAATAGTACATACGAGTTACCACCAAAATATAAAAATCGCTTCATGTTATTGCAAGATATAGATTGGCTTGTAAGGAGTTTATTTAAGACAAAAGTTCTGCTAAAAATGGGGATTAAGAATCAAAACTTATGACAATTTAACACACACACAAATTTCATGTATTGAAACATTAGCATAATAATTTATTCATATTTTTTATAATATTATAGCCGAAAAATAATTTGTTATTTGTATTTATATTTAATTATCGTTTGGCCAATTTCTATAATGCCTCTTGGCACTGAGGACCAATTTTTTATGAATGTAAATATTGAGTTATACTAAATAAACACATACAAAAAAAAATTATATTCATGAAAAACTCATTTGGAACAATTCAGTCTTCAATTCGCGGGAGAACTCGGCGCGAAAATTGCACTTTCAACCTGCTCAAGAGCTTCGTTTGATACATTATATGATTTCTGTGAATAGACATCTAAGAAAAGTGCACACACTGCAACGCCAAAGACGAAGTGGCAATCGATAGTCATCAAAGCGGATAAAACACAACAGTCGGCTAGTAAGGCTTACTTCGTCTGTATTTTATAATGCGCATCCATTTACATATCTTTTCCATTGACTCCCCCTTTAAAAAAAGGAAAGGACCATCAATCATCAGACTATATGATGAGCGATTGAAGCAATCACCGAAGATATTCGACACTAGCCGCCAAATATCAAGTGGCAAGCGATGCAATTGAGTCTTATAATCCCGCAACAACGCACTTTTATATCTGGCCCAAAGTAAACAATCAAAAAACCCGAATGAAAGATCGAGGTTGCCCGAAATGTTATATTCATACAGCTAATGAGTCCGAGCTTTTCATCTTTGAAATTACGGGCTAACTGCCTTACGTTTAACTCCGCATTAAAGGAACCCAAATATCATTGATTCACAAGCGTTTCCTCAAAAAATAAAATTATTTATGGGAAGCACGAGATAAATCGTTAATGAAGTTCGATGTCTGAGAATATAATTTTTTTGTGTGTATCCTTAAAGGAAACCAAGGCGAAATCAAGATCACTCACTACTCCCAAAACGACTCTCCACTCAATATTTCCTGTTTTTGGTGCCCGTGGCGACATGCGAATGCGGTCGTCATACTATATTTGCTCTTCTTAATTGGGCGGTATGTTGTTGTTGTCGTTTGCGAGCCTTGTTTTTGCTTCCATAACAATTTTACTTCTGTATAACTCTTGCCGTTTCATTTGGTTCAGGCTTGTGAAAGCGCGTCGGTGCCCGCACCCACCGCGTGTCTTTCCTGTATTTTCGCGTCAGTTCTTGTGATGCGAGGTAGCTAGGGATTGGTGCATGAGTGTGTTCAGTTTATTTTGTTCGTGTCGTGTGTTTTTTTGTCATTTGTATGCGTTGTGTCAGACTAATTATCATTTAAAGTAGGTTCGCTCGATTTTTTCGCGGCAATTATTCATAACTCTGTTTTCTTTCACTTCGCCTCGTCCCATCAAATAGGCACAACAATTACAAGTCAGGGTTTATTAAAGACAAGATATTCGGCAGAGACGTTACATGAGTGGAAGATATACACAAAACTGGCAAAAACGTTTGTCCAAATTAGAAGTTGATATTTTTTCTGGTCCCGGTCATTTGGATTTCTTATTGGGAAGTGCGATGCGACTGTATCATATCTTAAACAGGTTTAAACAATTCGCGTCTATTGTGATACGCACCAGTGTGGTGTAGGTTAGATTTTGAAAAGGAGGATCCAGTATTTCTCTAGTATGTTTATGTTATTCGC